>CABHPH010137356.1:8635-28930 GCA_902168325.1 Peromyscus nudipes
GTGTGTGTGTGTGTGTGTGTGTGTGTGTGTGTGTGTGTGTGTGTGTGAGCGTTTCATCATGGACATCAGTAGGGATGCTGCATTTTAGAAGTATGTCCAAGAGCTGATGCTGCTGAAACCCATCCAGGTGGTACAGGGGCTGCCTGTCTGCATGGCTCCTTTTTCTCTCAAAATGAGAATTAACTGCATAAGGAACGGACAGCCCAGGCCTGGGGGGGGGGGCTCAGCTGGAAGAATGCCTGCCTGGAAAACACAAGCCCCTGAGTTTGGTTCCCAGAATTCACATAAAAAAGCGAGTGCGGTGACCTTTACTGATAATTCCCCTGCTGGGAAGGCAGAGAGGGGCGCACCCCCCCCCCGCCCCCACCCCTACCCCCACCTCCCCACCCAACCCCCAACCCCCGGCGCTCACTGGCCAGCTGAATTGATGAGTTCCAGAGACCTCCAAAAATCATCCCCCAGAAAGGCATCTGGAGAATGACATCTAAAGTCGACCTCTGTCCTCCACACATGCAAGTACATAAGCATGCACATACCCCTGCATTCTCACATGCACATGCATACACACACACACACACACACACACACACACACACACACACACACGCGCGCGCGCGCGCACACACACACACACACACACACACACACACACACAGCTTAAAGCAGGGTCAAATGTATTTGTGCCCTTTGGCTCTCAGATGAGAAAATCTAAACCAAAAGCTCCAACTAGATGCTTTTCAGAGGGTGTTTAAAGGCCCCAGCATCAAGAACAGAGCCCAGCGGGGCAGCAGAAGCCTATGCTCGGCACAGAACCAAGAGATTGCCCTGCCTCTGACTGGCTAGGTTTTGGGGCATGGTGCTTACTGTCTCTGGACCTTGAGTTCCCCAGCTACCAAATGATATTCCCTGGAGTCTGAGGATGAGGCTCAGTTGTAGAGAGCTTGCCTAGTGTCCCTGAAGCCCTGAGTTCAGCCCCCAACACCACATCATCTATGTGGGATGGTACACATTTGTGACCTCAGCACTCGGGAGGTGGAGGCAGGAGGATCAGAAGTTCAAGTCATCCTCAGCTACATCATGAGTTTGAGGCCAGCCTGGGAGACAGGAGACCCTGTCTTTAAATCGAGGGGGGCTTCTTTTGCCTGTATTGAAGACTTGGACCATGTGAGGACCCTTGATGAATGCAAGTGGTTGATTCGTGCAGAGGTCGGGGATGAGCTCTGGGGCAGGGCAGGGGCACAGGCTTGCTGCTCTTCTTGGCCCAGCAATTCTTCTTTCTTTAAAAGACACCACCAGGCCCCGGAAGAGCCATGAGAAAGAAGGGGTGGAATATCACTTCGTCTCCAAGCAAGTGTTCGAGGCTGACTTACATCACAACAAGTGCGTTGCTTCATGAGCCTGTGGGCCCTCTGGTAACCGCGTGTCTCTGTGATCACCCATTTGTGTGTGTGTGTGTGTGTGTGTGTGTGTGTGTGTGTGAAGTTGGGGCTGCACAGACACTGAAGTCTCTCCCCTTTGTTGGTGTTTTAGGTTCCTGGAACATGGTGAATATAAGGAGAATCTCTATGGGACCAGCCTGGAGGCCATTCGGGCTGTTATGGCCAAAAACAAAGTGTGCTTGGTGGATGTAGAACCGGAAGTGAGTTCCTGGACCATCTGGGCACGCGAGTCTATGGAACTTATAACCCAGGGTGGTTATCCGTTCTATGGAACACTTGAGATCAGTCTAAGGAAGTTTTAGCTCAGAACACTGATGTTAGGCATGCTTGATCCTCTCCTTGAGAACTGGATGAAATCTTGATAGCCCCAAACAGGCCCTGCTGTTCTTAAGTACAGGATTAATTGGAGGGAGCCCAGGGACCCTCTGAGTAGCCCAGATATCCAGATATCCTACATGGAGCAAATCATACAACATACTACATGGTGGCACATGCCTGTAGTACCAGAACTGGGGAGGCTGAGGCAAGATGATGGTGAGTTTGAGGTCAGCCTGGGCTGCACAGTAAGTACCTGTCAAAAAAGGATAGGGATAGGTTATAGGGCTTAGCAGCTCAGAGTGCTCAGTGATTTTCCAGAGGACCTGAGTTCAGTTCCTAGTACCCATGTCAGATGGCTCACCACCTGCAACTCCAGTTCCAGGGGGATCTGCCACCCTCTCTGGACTCTGCTGGCATTGCACTCACATGTGCACACACCGACACACAGGCACACACATATATATGCAGTGGTTTTAAAAGTCCCTGGCTCTATTTGGCCAATTGTTATAGGACAGAAAATTATTAGTGTGTGCTCACAGGCCACACTGTTGTTCTCCTTCCTTGCCAGTCTCCTGCCTCTACTGGAACAATTGTATGTAGTGAAGAATAGCCTCCCCTCCCCCCCGAAGAGTTGGGGAACAGCCTGACCTGCGCAGAGCTTCGAAGCCTGTCCCAGTTCCCCACAGCTGGAGATCTGCAGGCTCCACAGGCATCTGGCCATCTTGACCTTGTCTTTCAGAAAAACTCCCTCGCTTTGAACTCAGCATAAGGATTTTTTTTCCTACTACAGGAACAGTGTTTATGTTATGGTATAAACTGTGAGCTTTATTTTACCTGAGTCGGCTTGAAAACATTTCTAAAAGCACATTTTGCCTGGAAGGGAACACCTCACTTATTTGTGCTCACTGTGAGTTAGTAGTTGAACATCAGTGTCTGGAGACTGGAGAGATGGCTCAGCAGCTAAGAGCACATACTGCTTTTGCAGAAGGCTGGAGCTCAGTTCCCAGTTTTCATGCGGGGTGGCTCATAGCTGCCTGTAATTGCAGCTCCAGGGGGTCCATCACCCTCCTTGGGCCTCCTCAGGCACCTGCTCTCATATGCAGGTGTGAGTGGGTGTGCTTTTACAAAGGACCTGGGTTCACTTCTTAGCACTACATGGTAGCTCACAAACTGTAACTCCAATTCTAGGGGATCCAACCCCATCTTTGGGCCTCCAAGGGCACCAGGCACACACAGGCAAAACATTCATCCACATAAAAATAATATAAATCTTTTTAAAACTATCAAAATACAAATGTCGAAGATTTGTTTGAAATCCTTATTTTATTTTTATGTGGATGAGTGTTTTGCCTACCTATATGTCTGGGCACTACTTGTATACAGTGCCTGAGGAGGCCAGAAGACGGCATTGGATCCCTTGGAACTGGAGTTACAAATGTGAGCCACCATGTGGGTGCTGGGAAATCGAAACTGGGTCCTCTGGAAGAGCAGGCCAGCCAGTGCTTTTGAGTGCTGAGTTATCTCTCCAGCTCCTCTAAGATTTTCTTTTTTTTTTCCGAGACAGGGTTTCTTTGTACACAGAGAAACTGTGTACAGCCCTGGCTATCATGGCTTTATAGACCAAGCTGGTCCAGAACTCAGAGATCCTCCTGTCTTTGCCTCCCGAGTGCTGGGATTAAAGGTGTGCACCACCACACGCAGGCTCACAAATATTTTTTTAAACAAGATTTTATTGATTTTTGATTGAAGATTTTTGTGTGTGTGCAGATAGGGCATAGAAATTCAACACCAGTGTTTACAGATAGAGGCCTTTACCCTGTGCAGAAGGCACACTCTGTTAGCAGTGTGATGTGGGAAAGGAAAAATCTGTGCTTGTTTCAAGTGACTCCATAGGTCATCCCTTCATTTACCTTGCAAAGCTTTGCTTCTTTGAATATCAGAAGGGGGTCTGTGGAATGGCCCAGTCACACACAGTGTAGGCAGATTGATGGTGGATGACTGAAATGTAGCACACTAAGCCTCGTGCCCTTGGCTCAGCTATGGGCAGATACAAAAGAGCCTACGGGGAGGTTAATTGACTTGGAGTGTCTCAGCTAAGAGAGACTCTGAGCTGAGGTCTGGACTTCTCCACTCTCCTCAAGCAACCTGTCTGGCCCAGAGGAGTTCAGTGTCAAAGTGAAGGATGAGAGAATGTGGCCAGTCTGCCTGGTAGAAGTCCATCGTCTCAGGACTGACCACCAGGACCATTGCCGTTGAGGACAGAAACCCAGGAGGACTGAGCTTTCGGAATGTATGTGTTGCAAAAAAGCGTATAATTTTCTGGGACTTTTTTTTAGGCACTAAGACACCTGAGGACCCCTGAGTTTAAACCCTATATTATATTTGTGAAGCCTGCAATTCAGGAGAAAAGGAAGACGCCACCCGTGTCCCCAGACTCTGAGGACATGGCAGCTCCGCTTGTAAGTTTCAGGTTGATCTTGACCGTTTCTCCTTTGAAGGGGTACACTTAGCTGACTACGGGTACTCTGAGGAAGAGGGGCAGAGGGCATACCTTCTGCATAAGGCTATCTTTCCCTTTTATAAGACTAAGAAAAGATGGTCACGTGGCCAGAAGGTTCAAGGTGGGCAGGGACAATGCCTTCTAATCCAGGCAGGGTGTCTTTGCCTGGACTCGCCACCCTCTATAACTTCATGTCAACATCCTCCCCTAAAAGGGAACTGATAGCTGTCAGGGGCCCTATGTGAGTGCAACGGACCACACTTGGCTGTTGAATTTCTGAGTCAAACCCAAGTGTTGCATGTGTGTATGGAGTGTGTATGTGCAGGGTGTGTGTGTTGTGTGTGTGTGTGCATGTACACAAGTGTAAGTATGTAGGTCAGAGGTCAGCTTTAGGTGTCTTTCTTCAAGAGTTGCCACCTTGGTTTTTATTTGTTTTGTTCTACGTGTGTGTGTGCGCGCGCGCGCGCGCACACACACACACACACTCTTGCTTCTAACAGTGGACAAAACGGAACTGAAGGTCCAGGGGCTGTGTGGAGACACTTCAGAGGGCTTCTGAGTGTGCAAGTAGCCCTGGAAGAAAGATTGTAAAGCACCTCCCTGAGGAACCTGGGTTTTTCCCACTTGACAGATAGAAGAAGAAATGAGCTCAGTATATTCTTAGGTTTCCAGCATTTAAATTAAAAAAAAAAAAAAAAAGTCTGGGCCTTCGTCACTCATCCCAGAAATTACTGATGCCCACAGGAAAGTGGCAGAAAGAATTTTGGAAGTAGGTCTCCATGGAGGAGGCTAGAATTTCACCCTTCCATATGGCGGTGTGAAAACAGGTCCCTAGAAGCAACAGAGGACTGCAGAGGGACAGAAAGGGACATGGGTGAAGCCAGCGACAGATTTGGTGTTGAGTTTTCTCGAGTAGACCTGCCTCTTTCTCCACAAAGCAGGCTCGATGTCTGTGCTACACGATTGAAATTCCAAATCCTAGGGACTGTGCATGAAGCACCACCAGGCTGGGTAAGGCAGAGTTTTGTGTAGATCTTAGTGCTAGGGATGGAAAAGAAATGAGGTGCCCTAGGAAATGGGGAATTTGGGCAGAGTTGTCCCAAGGCTCTCTTGTCATTCTTCCTTCTCTAGCCTGCTAATTCAGCCCTAGTGTAAAACAAAGAATCAATGGCTCCTTATGAATGAAAAAGTCAACACAGGATGCTGATAAGTGTATGTGGGGGGTGGGATGTTGAGGCCAGAGGTTGGGGTCAGCTATCTTCCTCTCTTCCTTTCTCCATTCTATTTTTGAGGCAGAGTATCTCTGAAACTGGGGCTTGCCATTTTGGCTAGACTGGGCTGGCCAGAAAGCCCTGGAATTTACCTATCTCTGCCTGACCCTGCTCTGCCTGGTGTTGGGGTTGTAGATGCGCATCCACCCAACTTTTACATGGGTGTGTGGGATCTGAACTTGGGTCCTCATCCTTGCGTGGCAGACACTCTACCTAATGAGCCATCTTTTCAGTCCCTCTTTTTTGTGTGTGTGATGTTTAGGATTGATCTCCAGGCCTCACATACATTAGGCAAGTGGTCTGCCACTAGTCAACAGACCACTATTTTTTGGATACAGGGTCTTGCTTTGTAGCCCAGGCTGGATTGGAACTCATGATCCTCTTGCCTTAGCCTCCTAAGTGCTGGGATTACAGGTGTGCACCGCCACAGCCAGCTTCACACCTCTTTGGAAATATTTTTGGGTCAGGAATATGATGCTGACATTTATACACAGATATAACAAGGCACCCTGAAACAATGGTTCTCAGTTCGGAGGTCCTCGGGAAATTTTGTAAGTGAATGATTGTGTCTGCTGCCCATTGATTTCCTTCTGTGTGATATGCTTCTACTACACGCTACTCTCATGCTCACAGTTAAGGTTATCTATAGGACACAGGCATCCATTTGGCACAGGAAATAAAGGCAGGTTCTGACGGGAGTGTTCCCCCAGACTCCGTACTGTCTCTTTCCTTGCAGGATGAACAGCAGCAAGAGATGGCCGCCTCTGCCACCTTCATCGATCAGCACTATGGGCACCTGATAGACACTGTGCTTGTGAGGGAGGACCTGCAGGGCCTCTGCAGCCAGCTCAGAGCTGTCATAGAGAAGCTGAGCAAGGACACTTACTGGGTCCCCATCAGTTGGGTGAGGTAACTTCATCCTATAGCATCCAGTCTGGAGGGACCTCGAAGACCACATTGTCCAGCCTCCCTCATGTATTGTCAAGGAATCTCGAGTACAGAGGGGGGCAGGATTTCCCACAAACTCTCGTCACTGAGTATTAGTGGGAAGCCTTGTTTGGTGTTGGATTTTTGTCTGTCTTTTGGCACTGCACCCCTTCGTGGGTTGAGTTGAAAGGGGGCAGTTCACAGAATAACATGTCATTCATTAAAGTCTCGCAGGCAAGTTGGCCTTGATTCTTTGTACCAAAGCTATGAAGCCACTGTCTTTGGGGGTGGTGGTGGTGAATTTATATAGTGATTTACAGTGATGTTTCAGCTTTATAAATATGACACTTCACTGGTCCAGCTTTGTTGGAAATTGTTCTCCCCAAGGGGATCTTCTGTGCAAACGAAGACCTGTCTTGCAGCACTGAAATATTACTTTTAAAAAAATGGTTTTTTTGATCGTGCTTGCCGGGTGGTAGGGAAATTGATTCCCCGACTTTTCACATAGTGCACATACATGATGTTTTTCCTGCAAGACAGAGGCACACTTAACAGTCCACATGGCTCACTAGACTATTGTACAATGCAGCAGTGCCTTTGGGGACTCTTGAGGAATGTCAGGCTGCCTGTCCCCTTTCTGAATACCCCCATGCTCCTGAAAGTGAGTCCTTGCTGTGTTTGTCCTAGAGTATCAGTTGCCCGTCATTATGCCTTGGTACTAGGCTGACTCTATTTTCAGATTTGGGCTCCTGTTGTGCTAGATTGTGGGGAATCAGATGACCCCCCCCATCTGTCAAAGCTGTGTCTAAGCCACAATAAATCAGTCCTGTCAAAAGTATATAGACTCAGAGTGTGAGTCTGTTGTGGTGTCTCTAAGCAGCAGTGATTTCTCAAGGGACTGTGACAGGTCATAGCAGCTCAGAGAATTTTACTTCTGATGAGCTACCAGTTATGTAAGTTCTGTGTTGGCTGTGATGCTGGGGAGTCTTGTGCATTATCTTCATAAATACACGAAGCCTATGACATAGCAATGTTACCATTCATTCCCATTTTACAATTGAGGAAAAAAAATGAGACAAGAGATTTGAAATCAAGTGTCCAGTTTATACAGCTGAAAAACAGTACCAGGCTGAGAAAGTGTGTCCATGCATAAAAGTGCTTACCATACATGCCTAAGGACTTGAGTTCAAATCCCCAGAACCCACATAAAAGCCTCATTTGTAGTGTGTATTCATAACTGCAGTACTTCAGTCAGGAGATAGAGAGTGGGAACAGGAGACTCTCTGGAAACTTTTCATCTGGCTAGTCAGCACTTACACACACCTATGCGCACACACACATTGTGCACTTACACACGTACCTGCATGTGCATAATGGTACAGCTGTATATATTTGAGCCTCAAAATTCCTCACACGAGATACGATCCTTAACCACTACGCCACACTGCCTCCTGCTTTTATGGGTCTATAATGGAGCCTCCCTAATAAAGTGACTGACTTGTGAGGAGTATATTCATAGCTGAAGTAGTGTGCAGTGTGCTTATAACTTCTAGGACTAAAAGGATGCAGTTTTTACATGTGCAAGATACCTTATCCCTGCAATAGGCCAGGCCAACAGTGAAGTACCAGGCAGGCCATTTGCCGCCCATCTACAAAATTCCAGCTAACTTTCTTGCACAAGAACTCTTGCAGCTGTTTGGCTTACCACCAGGTAACCCACTGATCTCTTTTGTAGGACTTTCCTGCAAAAGAGCGGGTCCTTCTTATTGGATTTTTAGCAAGTGAAATAGCGACTTAACTATTTCATAGAAATCCAGGCCAACAGGCAGGGGTGAGGTGGAACTGCCTCCTGAAGGATGGAGAAGTGGGATCTTGAGTCCCCTCCCAGGTAGATGACACTTTAGGAAGAGCTCATTCCTGGCCATCTCACATCTGCAGCATGGTGGAGACCTTACCTGGTTACAGTTCGATGTAGGTGACTTGCCCTCCAGTGCTGAGCACTGGGTGACTTTAAAAAAATGCATGTCATACTAAAAAGTCATTCTCTGCTTACTCCGTATTTTTAGCCAGTTCTCAGATGAGGTGGTGGTAACTCAGTGTGGATTTTGAGGTAAGGCATGAAAATGGGCTTGCTTTATTTGCAATTAAAGTACCTTCCCTTCTCCCGGGACAAGTTATGTTCACAGCTGTTTGCCTGCTATGAGATCCATGGGAGCTGAGAGGGTAGGGTCCCAGGGACAGGTGTCATCTGGAAGGCATGTTTTTGCTGTTTATACAAAGCAGAGAATGTTGTTACAAAAAAATAATAAATGTACTAGTTTGCAAATATGTATTGATGGAATGTGTGTAAATGCAAATCCAAGTCCAACCCAACCTGCAGTATGTGTGTTCTGAGACCCCAGCAAAAAGGTTGGCAAAAGTTCCTCACTCCTAACCTGCACACCAGTACAGCTCTATCGATGCCTCTCAAAAATAAATGTTTCATTCCTTGGGCCTTTAAACACAGTTAAGTCGTCCTTGGTCTGTGTCTATAACTAGAGAGAATGTGAGCTCTAGAGGACTTTTCAAGGTCAAGAATGTTAAATGGACCCTATACGTGTTGCTACTGCCCACCCTGCCACCGTGGCAGACATCACTCATCGATTACAGAACTCATCTGCCCTTGGCTCTTTCAACATAGTTTTCAGTATCAGTGCATGCCGTCCTTGATCCAGTGATGAGTAGCCTGCCCTGCCTCCCAGCCCATTCCTTGCAAAAGAGAGATTTGAGGTTATAACCCCCTGCCAATCACAGCTCAGAAGTGTTTAACCTCAGCCAATAGTGCCTTTGCTATTATATGTCTATCTCCAGTGCTTTACAGCATGTGGGCCTTTAAACTGTGCGTGTACTTATCTAGTGCCACACCCACCTTCTGTGCCACCAGCCACAGGATCAGGCGTCCAAGCAGTGATTTAATTATTTTTGCTTGCTTTGTGTGGTGTGTGTGGTGTGGGTGTGGGTCTTTTGCCTTTGCATATGTCTGTGTACCATGTGGTTGCTGGGAATCCGATCTGGGTCTCTGGAAGAGCAGCCAGTGCTCATAACTACTGAGTCATCTCTCCAGCTCCTGGTTTGCTATTTTGAGGACAGATTTTAGTAGGCTGACCTCAGCCCACTGGGCCTTGAATTCACGTTCCTCCTGCCTCTGCCTCCCAAGTACTGGGATTACAGGCATAATAATGTCAACTCTTGATATATTTAACAAGTACAAACTTCAGCATGCATATAAAGTCCGTTTTGGGATCAGACAGTTAAGAACCAATCCGCTGCGTTTGTTTGGTGGATTGATCCATCCCTTCCTTTTCTCCGCCCTTTGAATGTATTCTCTAACCATCGATTCCTTTAGTTAGGCCAGTGCTTTTAGGACAAGGTGGTATGGAATAATTTTCATTTTTTCTTCCTCCTCTAAATAGAGTTAAACTCCTTGCATAAAGGAAGTCTGAGAACCGTAAAACCTGCCTAGGAACAGACTTGGAGTCTCTGGCAATGTGATGGGTCCCCTGCACTACTTCTGTGTCCCTCATAGCCGAAAGACTGGGCTGTGGAGAGGCCTTACACAGAACCAACCTCAGGCAAAGACAAAATAAATAAATAAATAAATAAATAAACGAGAAAATGAACGCTTGCTTCCCCAGGAGAAGAAAGAGAAGTCTATTAGAGTACAAAGCAGGAAGCCCCGCCTCCTTCGGGCACTATAGCCCAAGGTCCTGGGTGGAGCAAATGTCACTACAACATCCTAAGCAAGGAAAGACGGTCGTCAGCTTGCAGTTATGCCGACATTGTGCACACAGTGATATCAGTAATTAGTTCCCCCCAAAACGAAAGGAAAAATAGAAAACCTGAGTGATGAGACAGACCTGAAAGAGAACCCATCAAAAGTCATGGAAGTGGGGAAGTGAGACGGCTCACTGGGTAAAGGCACTTGCCTCTGGAGCCAGTGCCCTCTCTGGAGCCAGTGCCCTCTGGAGCCCAGTACCCTCTGGAACCTGGTGCCCTCTGGAGCCTGGTGCCCTCTGGTTCCCGGTGCCCTCTGGAGCCAGTGCCCTTTGGAGCCGGGGCCCTCTGGAGCCCAGTGCCAAGATGTTAGGAGAGAAGCTGTCGCCACAGAGATGTCCTCTCTTTACACTTATGCCATGGTGCATACCCTAAATGCATGGTGCACAGATACATGGATACACACACTTACACACTAATTATAATTTTTTTAAGTTATGGAAGCAAAAAATACAAAGCGAAACTTAAAACTTGGGTGAACTCAAAAGTGTGATATTTATAGTATCAGAGTCCCAGCAGATGACGACAGGGGTCAAGACAGTTATATTCAGAGAAACAGTGGCTGAACCAACACTCTGCCTGCCTCCCATTCTGGAGAAAGACAGCCTACAGTTCAAAAAGTAGATCAAATCAAATTTCAAGTATGAGTTGGAAACCCTTACACATCCTATTTAATCTCCTAGAAACAGAAGATTAAGGGGGAAGAATACCAACCTTAAAAACAGCAGAAAATAGCCAGGAAGGAAAGTCATTCAGGTTCTATTTTTGCATCGGGAAGAAGTGGTAAGCACACGTCACGATCCGAGGACAAAGAACTATTAATGCTGAAGCCTGCGATCGTGAGACTGTCTTAGGAAGGAGGGGGATGGACAGTGTTCCCAGAGGAGGGACACAGAATTGTGGAGACCTCCAAAAGCAGCTCTAAACAAAGACGTGAACAGAGGAAGGAGCGGAACGTCCAGAAGGGATGAGCCAAGGAGCTAGAGCAGACCCACACCTTTTCAGCTTCTTTACCCCACACTGGCTGGGCAAAACAAAGTAACCATCTTCTGTGGTGCTGGATATTCATGCAGAAACCACTTTTGCATTTTATGACTTTGGGGGGGGGGCAGGATTTTCGAGACACGGTTTCTCTGTGTAACAGCCCTGACTGTCTTGGAGCTCACTCTATAGACCAGGCTGGCCTTGAACTCACAGAGATACACCTACCTCTGCCTCCCCAGTGCTGGGATTGAAGGCATTTGCCGCCACGCCTGGCTCATTTTTGTATTTTAAAAGGAATGAGGAGGGCCTGAGAAGATGGCTCAGCGGCTAATGCAGTTGCCAGGCAAAGCTGAAGACCTGGGTTCAAATTCCCAGAGCCCAAATAAAGTTGGCATGGTAGCTTGTGTCTGTAATTCCAGCCTACTGGTGGGCAGAGACAAGAGAATTCCCAAATGCTCAAGGGTAGGTGCACACAACAGCTAACAACAAAAAAGACCCTGTTTCCAACCGGGTGGGAAAAGAGATCTGACACTTAGGTTGTCCTCTGACCCCAACACACACATCATTTAAAAAATAAAGAGGGCCAGGCAGTGGTGGCACATGCCTTTAATCCCAGCACTCAGGAGGCAGAGGCAGGTGGATCTCTGTGCGTTCGAGGCCAGCCTGGTCTACAGAGGGAGTTCCAGGACAGCCAGGCCTCTGTAGAGAGACCCTGTCTCAAAATAAATAATAAATAAACAAATAAATATAAATAAATAAATGAATGAATGAATGAGAGTAAAGTATTAAAACATGGATTTTTAAACATCAGTGGTTACGATGATGTCCAATAAAGCAGACCAGAGGAAGACAATTACTAGAGACAAATAGAGGAGATTAAAAGAAGATAAATCAACATACCAAGAAAACACAGTGATCTTAAAGGAGTATGCACCCAAGGGGACAGCTTCAAAATCTGTGACAATGAAGTAAAAATGGACAGGACTGGGAACTGGGCCTTTAAGAGCGCTTGCTGCTCTTTCAGAGGGACAGGGTTCATTTCCCAGCACCCACACAGGGTGGCTCAAAACAACTTCTAAATCCAGATCTGGGAGACATGACAGCCTCTTCTAGTCTCTGTGGGCACCTGCACATGTGTACGTATACACACACCAGTAAGAATAAACTCTTTACATTGATAGAGCTGAATGAAAAAAATTGATAAATCCACAAACATTGGGAATTTTGATACCCCGCTTTCGGTGATTGATAATACTAAACTCAATACACTCGCCTCGCTAGGCCGTATCCTGGATCATGAGGTAACCTTAAAAAGCTTAGAAGAATAGAAGTCATAAGGTATGTTCTCTGGATTTAGTGCAATCGAACTAAAGATCAGTTAACACCACAACAAAAGGAAAACTTCAAACATTTGAAATGGTGCCTGATCCAACCAAATGTTGGGGTAGGTCAGAGAAGTCTCTCCAGGGGGATGGGCTCTCTCAAGTGTTGGGAATAGGCATTTAAGCAAAGAGAGTCAGATTTTTCAGGCAGAGAGGACAAGCATAAAACTTAATGGGAAGAGAGAACTGGGGATATAGTTAAGTGGGTGGAATGCTTGCCTAGCATGCATGAAGCCCTGGGGTTGATGCCCAGTAGAGTATAAATCCAGCATGGGGGCCCATGCCTATAATCCCAGCACTGGGGAGGTGGAGGCAGGAGGATCAGGAATGTAAGATTACCCTTAGCTAGTTAGCAAGTTCAAGGCTATATATAAATACAAATTAGGAGCTGAGAAGATGACACAGTCAAGTGATTACAGCAAAAACTGAAAACCCAAGTTTGGATCTTTAGCACCCACATAAAAGCCAGGTGTGGGGGTGGCACAGAGACTGGCAGATCCCTGGAGCTCAGCGGCTGGCTCTCCTAGCTCAGTCAGTGAGCTCTGGGTTCAGTGAGAGACCCTGTCTCAAAATCAAGTGGTCAAAGAAGACATTGTCAGATGGTCTCCACACCCCGGGCACATGTGCATACACACACACACACACACACACACACACACACACATGCACACACGCACGCACACACACACACGCATACGCACACACGCACGCACACACACATGCACACACACACACGCATGCACACACGCACGCACACACACGCACGCACGCGCACACACACACACACACACGCACACACACGAATACACAGGCGTATGCAGAGAATACAAATAAAAGGCCCATCACATCCTTCTATTGGCTTGCCCTGTTTTACGTGCCAAGCTTTATTGTAACATCCTTAGATGGGGCATGCAGTCGCTCTGGAGTGCCTTGAGATTCTAAGCAGTCAAGAAATCCTGGGTCTTCTCTGTGTCTTTTCCATGGTGAGTAACCTTATGTCCAGAGGAAGGGAGGGGTAGGAGAGATAAGAGGAGGAGGAGGCAGAGGAGGAGGAGAAAGGAGGGGATACCCACAGTAGCACTATTCTTTGGAGAGTCTGGGTATCCACTTCTTCCTTCCTTGAAGGCACAGAGCCATGTTACTAATCATATCTAATAAAGTGCTCAAATGGCCATGCTTTTTACTAGTCATGGGCCTTAGACCTAGCTTTCAAGCCTAGGTTTCTTGTTAATTTTTTAAAATTTAAAACATTTTAAAAATTCTTATTATGGGGGGAGCTCATGTGGAGGTCAGAGGACGTTTGTGGAGTGGGTTCTCTCCTTCCACCTTTACACGGGGCTCTGGAGATCAAACTCAGTCCACGTCTATCAGGCTCACAGCTTCACCTGCTGAACCACCTCACCCTCCCCTGCTAATGTCTTAAGGTCACTTCCCCTTAGACTCCCACAAAGCCCCAAAGCTGGTGGCAGAAAAACATCACTTCCAGAGAAGTTAAAGAGCTCTGGGCTCCCTGTATGGGTCTTCATCTCCTCCCCGAGCTGAGCCTTCATTGGTCGTCCGTGGAGTTGTCAGGACTCTGGTATAACCGTGCTATCGATGTGCTATCATAAAAATGACATACCTATTCTTGCTGGGAGATAAGGTATCTTGTTGTGTTTCTGATATAGCGCCTTGAATTCTTGAAGGAAAAAAAAATCAGAAAGGATTGCCAATGTGGGCACACGGGTATGAGAGCTGAAATTCTAAATCCTAAGGATGCCTTAGAAAAGGTGGGGAGAGGGGCCCTTAAAACACTGCTCTCAGCTCCCCTGAGCTTTACTGCCTGGCTCGTTTGTTGAGGCAGGGTCTCAATACTAAGTAGTCTAGGCTGTCCTCAAATGAGTCATCCTCCTGCCTCAGCCTCTGTACCAATACTCCCTAGTTTGAAGAATCATCTCTAAATGGGGCCAATCAACCACACATAGGATCACACTGCCCTCCCCCATGTTTATGCATTCAGCCTTTCTTATGCGTTGGGGCGGGGGATGCTGCCCAGTGTTTTCTGAAATTGACTGGGTAGTTATCACTAAGATGCCTTTGGCCGTTCCACAGTTTGCATCTGGGGGCTGTGTTTGTTGTGTGGGTTTTTCTCTGAGTGACTGATGATTTACATGATCTAGCTGCATAGGGATTAGCCTCTACGCTGAGCACAGACTAACTTCAGGTATCCCTGGAGCTATGACAAGAGTGGTCACGTACCTGCCAGTCCACCTCCGATGTCCTGCGGTCATAGTGGGGTTTGCGGTCACCCAGCCTCTTTAGAATGCCCTGGTTTTCCATGGTGATTCTCACTAGCTCTCGGTTCCTTGCTTCTCTGTTTAAGCTGAAAAACACAAAACCAGCGTGGGTGAAGAAGAAAGCATTTCTCCTGGATGGGACGAAAGAGGAGAGGAAAGCCTAGGACAGTGCACTCCGGAAAATACAGGAAGCATTTACAGGTCTCCGTAAGCCCATTGGAAGAGTCTAATGTGTTGATATGGGGGAGAGCTTAGGTCTTAGTGTTGAGCTAGACTACACTCCAACTCTAAATGACTTCATGGTGCATAAGACAGTTGTTTTCACCCTGGGCTTTGCCCTGAGAGACTCTACTTCACTAGCAGCTTTTGACTCTATTCTGAGGATAGAAGATGAGGCTGTACCTCACCTTTGAATAGTACCGTCTGTCCAGTGTCACTCACATGTATCAGACTGCTAATCTACTTATTCTGGAGTAGAGAGGTTCCCGTTCTGTACATTCATAGAGGTGAACTGGAGTTGTAGAAGCACATGGGTGCATTAGATCCTCAAGAGAAACACTAGGCTCAAGAACCAGACTCAGGGGCTGGAGAGATGGCTCAGAGGTTAAAAGCACTGACTGCTCTTCCAGAGGTTCTGAGTTCAATTCCCAGCAACCACATGGTGGTTTACAACCATCTGTAAGGAGATCTGGTGCCCTCTTCTGGCCCAGCAGTCATACATGCTGTATACATAATAAATAAATAAATCTTTAAAAAAAAAAAAAAAAAGAACCAGACTGAGGAAAGGGTGTAGCTCTCTCACCCGGACCCCATAAAGAAGGTGACAACTTGTTTTAGATGTTGATGGTCCCAATTACCTGTCATCTGACCAGATATGTGGGTCAAGGGACAAGCTGAGAACTGACTGTCCCAGGGGCTTCAGACAGTTTAGTTCCCTCTGTTGATACTTGAATTGTATCTGGTTTTCCTGTTCACCCATCTGGACCTGAAATGCACCAGTCCACCCATCTAGACCAGGTCTGACCCGCTGGCCTCAACTCTATAGCTCAAGCTGACCCTGCTATCTGATTCTTCTGCCCTTAGCCCCAGCAGCCTCTCCAAGACCCCATCTGGGTTATCTCATCAAGATGGAGGCACGAGTCCTTATCAATCTCCCAGCTCTGGCCTCTCAGGCCTTTAAAATATGTGCGTGACTTTCTTAAGTCTTTGAAATCATTCTGTAACCTACACATACACATGCATAAGGAGACATTCCCTGTATGGCCATGGAATGTGTAGTCTGAGAGTTAATATAGTAACTAAGATCAGAATAAGAAGTCCTGTTGATCTCAGCCAGGGTGATGCAAAAACAAAGTGGCTGTGTTTGTCAAATTGCTCCCAACAACAGCTCAGGACTTGTGAATTTATCATTGATAAATCCAGATGTGTGGAAAGACACAAAGGTGTTCATCTGGGTTCCTGACAAAATGCTCATGAGCTCAGCATGGTGTTAACATTTACCAAGGATTATATAATGTGAAACCAGGATTGGAAACTTGGTTTATATAAGCATGGAAGGTTCCCTATGGATAATGCATACGTGCCTGGAGTCAAGTTTTGGTTCATCTCCCTTCCCTTGACTTTCAGTTTTGTTTGAGATCTCTTGGTAGATATAGGAATTATGCCCTCCCCTCACCTCCCTCTATGCATACATGCCACCGTTCCCTGGTGTATGCTTTCCTACCCCTTACCACACTGCTTTAGTAGGGTTTTTACAAACATTACATCTTAGATTGCAAGTGTTTGGGGTTGGGAAATAATGTTCCTCATCTCATCTCTCTATTGCTGGAGGCACCTAGCATGTAGCACCTGGTCAAGGGTTTTTGTGGAACTGATTGTTGGAGTGTCATAGCATCTTGGCTATGATGCTGAATCTGAATGTTTGCAGATCCCCCCAAAATCCATATGCTTGACTGCTAACTCTCAAGGTGATATTAAGAGGTGAGGTTTTGAGGATGGGATTAACACCCTCATAAAAGAAGTTGGGGGGAACAGGTGGCAGTGGCGCATGCCTTTAATCCCAGTACTCGGGAGGCAGAGCCAGGCGGATCTCTGTGAGTTCGAGGCCAGCCTGGTCTACAAAGCGAGATCCAGGACAGGCACCAAAACTACACAGAGAAAAACCTGTCTTAGGGGAAAAAAAAAAGAAAGAGAGAGAGAGAGAGAGAGAGAGAGAGAGAGAGAGAGAGAGAAAGAAAGAAAGAAAGAAAAAGAAAGAGAAAGAAAAAGAAAGAAAGAGAAAGAAAGAAAGAAAGAAAGAAAGAATGAAAGAAAGAAAGAAAGAAAGAAAGAAAGAAAAGAAAAGAAATTGGGGGAGCGAACTCCTGCCCCTCTGCCATGAGGTTCCAATGCAAAGATGGCTATCTCTGAAGAAAGCAAACAGCCTCCACATCAAGCCAACCCAGAATCCACTGGTGCCTTCCTCTATCTCTGGATTCCCCAGTCTCCAGAACTAAGAAAGAAACTGTTGCTCACTGTCTTGCACCTGAACCAACACTACGTGTGAGCATTCTGCAGAGGTACACAAGTGTGTGCTTGGGACAAGCTCTAAAGAGAGCTAGGGGGACTCTCTTAAAGGACAGCAAAAGTAGACTTGAACTCCGGGGAAAGGTTCCTGCTTTCAGGGAAGCTGTCAATCTTGTAGCATGGTCTCTTGCTTCTCTCCACAAGAACATCCTTTGAGTAACTCTCTCTGGCTCAAACCCAAAGGGAAGGTTGCGTTTCCTGAAAGTGAAATGCAGAGAGAGAGAGACAACACTACCTTTTCGAAAGATACTCATTCCAGCAGTCCACCTTGGCAGGGCCGCGATGGGCGTTGGCGATTTTCTGGCATAGTTGTTTATTTTCATATTCGATTTTGTCAATTCTCTTTTGTTCACCCTGGCAAGAAACCCCGCCGTGGTGACGTCATCACTGTGCTGCCTCCACACAGTGGCTCGAGTCACCTTCCTCTGGGACTTGGAGGAAAAGCGGCCACACTGAGAGCCCTGGTGGAGCCTGGAGCAGAGCTTGGGGAAACTGGGGGTGAATATCAGGAGAAGAGTGCTAATGAATCTTTAGTTCGGTGGGTATTTAGAAGGCTCCAGGAATTGGGTCTCTTTAGAACAAAGATTTTTTAAAAAAAATTCAGTAAAATACCTGGAGTTTGCTCAATTTTAAAATGTGATGTGTGTGCGCCACCGGAGGTCTGGTATCGACAGCAGGCTTCACTGGAGGACAAAGAGCATCATTACAGTTCAGGATCCTAACAGCTTTAGGAAACCACCAGGCCACCCGACCCCAACCGCTGAACATTCCGCTTTTGAGTTTTGACGGAGATCCAGTCTAGCAACTTCAATTAGGTTTAATTTTCCCCTCTGACATCTCTGGGGAGTTCGAGACGGCTTTGTAGTGAGGGCTAGTAAACCCACAAAGATGGGTAGGGAGGTAGTTCAGTCAAGAGTGCCAGTCGCTCAGCACACTGCAGGCCCCGGGTTTGATTTCCCCCCCACACCCACACCCCATTGTCTAAACCAAAGTGGTGACATGCAGGCCTGTAATCCCAGCATTCCAGAGGTGGAAGCAGGACAACCAGGTGTTCAAGGTCATCCTTGACTCTCAGTCAGCTCCTGGCCCACCTTGGCTACGTGAGCCCATCTCAAAATTCAGAGATAAATTTCCTTTCAATCTAATGAAATAACAGTTTTTTCCATCCCTTCCCAGCATTACTAGATAGTCTACTGGGCACTACACTCTCACTCACATTCTCTAACTTTGGCTCTGAAAAGTTTAAACATTGCTTCTTTCTCGCCGCACACAGACACTCAGGTAGAAGGTAAATTTTGTCACTGATCATCATGCCCTCTTGGCCAAACTCAGGCAGATAAGGCCATATCACCCCAAAGCCAGGGCTAGTGTAGTCTCCTGGCACCACCTCTATGGTGGATCCTGATAGAACTTCAAACAGTGATGCCCACCCCCACCTGCCCACATACCGATTTGTACTCTATTCTTGTGTAATATGTAGTGGCCAAAGTCCAGTTTCTTCCTGAAGGTTGTGCTTTGCCTGTGATTAGAGACGATAACAGGGTAGGCCAGGTAATCCAGGGAATTGTTCATTTTCTCCTCCTAATCTCACTTCAGAAATGAGACACCTTGACTCCTCTGTGAGACACTTAGCTGTCCCTATGACAGGGTGTCATAGATACCCAGTTGTGACATCAGGGACAAGTCTCAGTGGAGGAATAGGAGAAGAGCATGCCTGGCTGCCTCTGGGCACCTACAAATTTTTAAGTTGAGATAAAATTTCTGTATGTGGATGGGGTGTGGAATAATCCGGTACTTATATGCCCTGTGTTATGACTGGATTAGGGTAAGTAGCGCCCTCTCTCCCCTCAAGCAGTTACAGTTCTGTGCTGGACTTTCGGTCTTGTGCTAATCAGGTCCAAGTCAAGATGAAGGGAAGCGGGCTTTGACGCTCCCCACCCGTCTGGAAAGTTGATGTTGCAAGGCTGGAAATGTGTGGTGTGGAGGGCCCTGACTAGCTAGCACAGGCAGGCACCCAGGGAGGGAGGAATTCCAGCCCTCCTCACATCCTTTGAGCTATGAGCTAAGAAGCCAGAGTCTCCTGTGAGGTTTCCCTTGGAGATGTGAGACCATCAGCTTTCGTGGGGATTGAAACGCTTAAGAGCTGGGTCAGTGTAACAGGATGTGGTAGCAAATACTTGTAATCCCAGCACTCGGAGAAGTGGAGGCAGGAGGATCAAGTTCAAAGTTATCCTTGGTTATATAGAAAATTCAAAGCCAGCCTGGGCTACATGAGACTCTCGTCTCAAAAAACTTAAGTGTGAAATAAGAATCAAAAATATAAGACAAACCTTAGTGAGTGGCGGAGTCAAACTCAGGGTGTGGATTCCTGGATTCCAGATACTGTATTTACCTTTGGAGTTAGGGATTCTGTCATTTTCCATGGCAACTGAGAGACACTTTGATTAAAGTAAGCACTCGGGAGGCAGAGGCAGGCGGATCTCTGTGATTTCGAGGCCAGCCTGTTCTACAGAGCGAATTCCAGGACAGGTACCAAAACTACACAGAGAAATCCTGTCTCGAAAAACCAAAAAAAAAAAAAAAAAAACCGAGAGCAAGCTACTGTGCTCTTTGCCCTTGGATAGAAAGGCAGGAGAGGATCTGCTACTGACACCATGTGGCTCATAGTAGGATGGCAGCGGCTCCAGGAAGCTCTGTAAGGGAGGGCGTGGAGGACGAATTACCTCCCCGCTAGCCCAGGGCGCCTTAACGCAGGGCGCAGCCCCAGTGAGCGCTCTAAGCATTCACTGATGAGTGCTTCTGGTACCACTACGCCTCTTT
>CABHPH010137357.1:0-25842 GCA_902168325.1 Peromyscus nudipes
TCATCTTCTCTCATTTTCACTCAAAATTATTCCAAGTGAGTAAAACCTGACTATATTTGGATTTTTGTCTTTTATTGTAGCTCAGATAATTGAATAGACAACAAATCACTGAACAAAAATTGGCATAATACAACAAAAATTATTTTCTATCCTTTAATTGTTGTGATTATTTTGTGTTTTAAGTTGTAAGAGGTTATATTTTATAAAATCTCAAGTAATTCCATCGTAGTTTATAGCTAGTGATTTTTCATTCTCATGTTCAAACCACCCCTGTTTTCTGTTCTGCAGTTAAAATTATTTCATCCTTTTAATTTTTTCTGATCCTTACTTCAGTGTTCGTACATATGACCTTACTTGTATACTTTTTATTTTTCTTTTTTTATAATTTATTTTATTTTATTTTACAATATAATTCAACTTTACATATCAGTCATAGATCACCCCGTTACCCCTCCTGCCATCCCGCCCCCCTCTCCCCGGCCCACCCCCCATTTCCATCTCCTCCAGGGCAAAGACTCCCCCAAGGATTGAGATCGACCTGGTGGACTCAGCCCAGGCAGGTCTAGTCCTCTCCTCCCAGGCTGAGCCAAGGGTCTCTACTAAGCCCCAGGTTTCAAACAGCCAATTCATGCACTGAGCACAGGACCCGGTCCAACTGCCTGGATGCCTCCCAAACAGATCAAGCCAATCAACTGTCTCACCCATTCAGAGGGCCTGATCTAGTTGGGGGCCCCTCAGCCATTGGTTCACAGTTCATGTGTTTCCATTTGTTTGGCCACTTGTCCCTGTATTCCATCCATCCCTGGTCCCAACAACTCTAGCCCACATAAACCCTCCTCCTTCTCGATAAGTGGACTCCCGGAGCTCCACCCGGGGCCTGACCGTGGATATCTGCATCTAGTTCCCTCAGTCACTGGATGGGGTTTCTAGTATGACAATTAAGGTGTTTGGCCATCCTATCACCAGGGTAGGTCAGATCGGGCTATTTCTCGACTATTGCCAGCAGTCTATTGTGGGGGCATCTTTGTGGATTTCTGTGGGCCTCTCCGGTACTTTGCTCCTTTCTATTCTCATGTGGTCTTCATTTATCATGAACATTCCTTGTGTTTCCTCTCTGTACTTGATCCAGTTGGGATCTCCCGCTCCCCCAAGTTCTCATGCACTCTTCCTGTGATACCCTGTTGATTTATCTCCTTAAAGCATTTGATGACTGAGAACCACTACTGAGTTCACCAGGTTTGGGTAGACTGAAGCCAGCAGATTTTCAAATGGCTTTAAAAAGTTGACTGAAAATCCTCTCCAGCAAAGGGAGAAGAATTGGTTTTCTTAAGCTGTCCATGATAAATTGGCTTTCAGGTTTCTGTGTTTGTATGGAAGGGAGAAACAAAAAGATGTGTTTTTGATTGGTACTGATGAACAGATGAAGACTGTTCTCTGTTTGAGGTACTTTCTCCTGTGAACTGCAGAAGTGTGTCCTTTGCTGGGTTAAGAGTGTATAGATATGCACTGGCTTGTACTGAGAGTCCAGTCGACAGCCTCTTCTAACTTTCATTGTAACCCGTGACCCCAGGCATTCACGGGGCTACCCAGGCTTCAATCCAGTGATCAGGTAAGTGTTTGGAATAAAACAGTTGAATCCAGCTAAAATAGCATAGTTTCACCTGATAAGAGTCAAGGAATGTATGTTCATACACATATTTCACATTCTAACCAAAGTCAGCATTCATCATCCACTTTGTCTCTCATTGAAACGTTATAATGATGATTGATAATGAATTAGATCTATCCCTGGTAGTAGAGTCTAATTTTCTACTCACACATTGCTTTCTTGGAATATTATTCTTGCTGCATTTTTGCCATCTTTCCTGAGAACAGATAATTATCACAAAGAGCAGATTGGCATGAATGAGACATGGAAGCACAGCCCAATTAGTATACAGAATTTTTGACTTGTTCTGTTTCTTTCAATTTCTGTTTGTGAAAGGGCTTGAAGTGTTTCTTAAGAACAATACCCATTGCCCTCAGATTCTCTCTGGATGTGTTCAGGTGCAATTTTCCACAAACATGAAGTAGTTGAAGTGATTATTCACAGTGATGACTTTTTCCTGGACTTAATTACTTGAGACAAGTTAACAGTGAGCCCTGACTTTGGAAAATCAGACTTTTTTGCTTGAGGTATTTGAAAAATCTATTCCATATCCTTTCTAATGCAGCATGCAATAATTTTATCTCCATAAAGAATGGACATTTGCACGTATATTTCTAGGAGAGTGACTTTTGCAGAAGATGACTAGATTGTTTCATATGGAGTAAACACTCATTTGGAATCACTCACTGCCTGAGCAGATGTTAGAAGAATCTGCAATATATTCTTAGTGAAATCAGTGTTGTAATTAGGTTGAAACTCATTTAGGACTTTTTAAAAATAATATTTCTATAAAGGAGAAAGTTAACAAAGCTTAGTTTTAAAAGGACTTAAAGTGAACCTATAGTGGTACTGTACATTGTGTTTGTGGTGTGTGTTCATGTGTGTGCATATGTGTGTGTGTGAAGATGAAAAAGCAGGAGAATTTAGGAAAGAAAAATAGATGTTGGTTACAATCTTTACCCCTCATCTAGGAAACTTCTCTTTGCAATAGACTGAGACTATTGCAGAAAACTACAACTGTGCTCACTTCAGCAGCACATATACTAAAATTTGAACAATACAGAGAAGATTAGAATGGCCCCTGCTCAAGGATGACATGCAAATTTATGAAGCAGTCCACATGTTTAAAACAAGACATTCCATGACAAAGTCATATTCAATAAATATCTATCCAAAAATCCAGTCCTACAGAAGGCACTAAAAGGAAATCTCCAACCCCAGGAAGTTAGCTACACCCTTGAAAACACAAGCAGTAGATAATCCCACACCAGCAAAAATCAAAAAAAGGAAGCACATGCCACCACTACCACACAACACCATTACCACCACCGCCAACAACAACAACAAAATAACAGGAATAAACAATCACTGGTCATTAATATCTCTCAATATCAATGGACTCAATTTACCAGTAAAAAGACACAGGTTAACAGAATGGATATGAAAACAGGATCCCTCTTTCTGCTGTGTACAAGAAACACACCTCAACATCAAAGACAGGCATAACTTCAGGGTAGAGGGTTGGAAAAAGAGTTTTCAATCAAATGCACCTCAAAAGCAAGCTAGTGTAGCTATCCTAACATCTAACAAAA
The DNA here is from genome assembly GCA_902168325.1 of Peromyscus nudipes. Classification (NCBI taxonomy): domain Eukaryota; kingdom Metazoa; phylum Chordata; class Mammalia; order Rodentia; family Cricetidae; genus Peromyscus; species Peromyscus nudipes. The sequence continues at coordinate 3,241 of CABHPH010137357.1, forward strand.
TAGACTTCAAACCAAAACTAATCAAAACAAATGGAGAAGGACATTTTATATTCATCAGAGGAAAAAATCCACCAAGATGATGTCTCAATTATGAACAACTATGTCCCAAATACAAAGGCACCCACATTTGTAAAAGAAACATTACTAAAGCTTAAATCACATATCAAACCCCACACATTAATAGTGGGAGACTTCAACACCCCATTCTCAGCATGGACAGGAAATCCAGAAAGAAAATTAACAGAGAAACAAGGGAACTAACAGATGTTATGACTCAAATGAACCTAACAGGTATCTACAGAATGTTTCATTCAGACACCAAAGAATATACCTGCTTCTCAGCACCTCATGAAACCTTTTCCAAAATTGACAAAATACTTGGTCACAAAGCAAGTCTTAACAGGTACAAAAATATTGGAATAATCCCCTGTATCTTATCAGATTACCATGGATTAAAGTTGAAGTTCAAAAACAATACAAACTACAGAAAGCCCACAAATGCATGGAAACTGAACAACTCCCTCAACTGAATTACCACTGGATCAAGGAAGAAATAAAGAAATTGAAGACTTCCTAGATTTCAATAAAAATGAATGCACAACATATCCAAACTTATGGGACACAATGAAAGCAGTTCTAGGAAGAAAGTTCATAGCAGTAAGTGCCTGCATAAAGAATGTGGAGAAATCTCACACTAGTGACTTAACAGCACACCTGAAAGCTCTAGAACAAAAAGAAGCAAACTCACCCAAGAGGAGTAGATGATAGGACAATAGTCAAACTGAGGACTGAAATCAATAAAATAAAAACAAAGAGAACAATGCAAAGAATCAATGAAACAGAGTTGTTTCTTTGAGAAAATCAACAAAATAGACAAACCCTATCCAAACTAACTAAAAGGCAGAGAAAGAATATCCAAATTAACAAAATGAGAAACAAAAAGGGGGACATAACAACAGACACTGAGGAAATCCAGCCAATCATTGGGCCATACTTCACAAACCTGTACTCCACAAAATTAGAAAATCTAACAGAAATGGACAAATTTCTTGATAGATACCAAATACCAAAATTAAATCAAGATCAGATAAATAATTTAAATAGACCTATTATGCCTAAGGAAATAAAAGCAGTCATTAAAAATCTCCAAACTGAAAAAGCCCAGGGACAGATGGTTTCAGTGAAGAATTCTACCAGACTTTCAAAGAAGAGCTAATATCAGTACTCCTCAAATTATTCCACAAAATAGAAACAGAAAGAATACCGCCAATTTTTTTATGAGGCAACAGTTGTCCTGATACCCAAACCACACAAAGACTCAACAAAAAACCAGAATTACAGACAAATTTCCCTTATGAACATTGATGCAAAAATACTCAATAAAATACTGGCAAACTGAATCCAAAAACACATTAAAAAGATCATCCGCCATGATCAAGTGAGTTTCATCCCAAAGATGCAGGGATGGTTCAACCTGTGAAAATCTGTCAATGTAATCCACCATATAAACAAACTGAAAGAAAACACACACACACACACACACACACACACACACACACACACACACACAGAATCATCTCATTAGACGCTGAAAAAGCCTTTGACAAAATCCAACACCCTTCATGATAAAAGTCTCAGAAAAATCAGGGATATAAGGAACATGCTTAAATATAATAGAAGCAATATACAGCAAGCAGACAGTCAGCAACAAATTAAATGGAGAGAAACTCAAAACAATTCCACCAAAATCGGGAGCAAGGTAAGACTGTCTACTCTCTCTATATCTATTCAATATTGTACTGAAAGTTCTTGCTAGAGCAATAAGACAACAAAAGGAAATCAAGGGGATACAAATTGGAAAACAAGTCAAAGTATCACTATTTGCAGATGACATGATAGTATACATAAGTGACCTCAAAAATTTTATGAGGGAACTCCTACAACTAATAAACACCTTTAGTGAAGTGACTGGATACAAATTAATTCAAAAAATCTGTAGGTTTCTTCTATACAAACAATGAAAGGGCTAAGAAAGAAATCAGGTAAAAAACATCCTTCACAATAGCTATAGACAATGGGGTAACTCTAACCAAGCAAGTGAAGGACCTGTGTGACAAGAACTTCATGTTTTTGAAGAAAGAAGTTGAAGAAGATTTCAGAAGATAGATCTCCCATGCTCATAGCTTGGTAGGATTAACATAGTAAAAATGGCCAACTTACCGAAAGCAGTCTACAGATTCAATGCAATCACCATCAAAATTCCAACACAATTCCTTACAGATCTTGAAAAAAATAATACTCAACTTAATATGGAAAAACAAAAAACCCAGGATAGCTAAAACAATTCTGTACAATAAAAGAATTACTGGAAGTATCACCATCTTGATCTCAAGCTCCACTACAGAGCTATAGTAATTTTTTTAAAAAAGCATGGTTATTGGTGTAAAAACAGACAGGTGAGTCAATGGAATCAAATCAAAGACCCAGACATAAATCCACACACCTATGGACACTTGATTTTTGACAAAGAAGCCAAAATTATACAATGGAAAAAAGGAATCATCTTCAGCAAATGGTGCTGGAATAAGTTGATGATGGCATGTAGAAGAATGACAGGAGATCCATATCTATCACCCTGCACAAAACTCAAGTTCAAGTGGATAAAAGGCCTCAACATAAATCCAGTTCTTCAAAACTCCCCACCACCCCCACTAAGCAAATGATGGTTTAAAAATACAAATACGTGATGTAGCTTCCATAATAGCATCATTAAAAGACTCAGAATGAGGGCAGAAACACATGACAAGCACTGCTCAACTAGGTTTCATAACCCACATGACATTTTTCCCTCCCATGCTATTTGTTCCATGATACTCTAGCATTATGGCTAAGCATCAGGTATTTGGTACCCAGGACATGAAGTCAGGATGCAAGTTAGGTTTGACTGGATGTACACAAATCCTGCAAAAAGTAGTTTTGAAGAACACAAATGCTGTCTTTTGTTTGCTTGCTGTTTGTATTCTTGTAATAAGGTCTAGCTATGCAGCCCAGGCTGGCATCAAATTCATTTGGTGCTCCTGCTTTAGCCTCCGAAATATTGAGCTTACAAGTGTGAGACACCAAACACAGCCTCAACTTTAAACTTGTTAATCTCCAGTGAATTACTTGAACACAAAATTGTTTCTTAATCACTTTGCATGTCCACAATGACTAGAGGCCTCTACACCATGCAGTCATGTAGAAACCCACTTTGATGAACCCTTTGACATATAGTTGCAAATGTGAGGAGATGACACAGTCAGTAAAGAGCCTACCTTGTAGGAATAAAGACTTAAGTTTGGATCCTCAGCACTCATGTTAAAGCTGAATGCAATGGTGTGGAGTTCTAACACTTAAGCTCTGGGGGCTCAGAGCTACAGAGACAGAATTCCTGGACCAGTCAGGTGAGTTGAATTGATAATTGCCAAGTTCAGTAAGAGACAGACCCTGTATCAAAAAATAAGATGGAAAACAATTTAGGCCAATACTGATATAGACCTCTGTTTATCACACATACGTTGGTAAACTTATGTATTGTGTTAGCATGCACATGTGCACATATCCACATGAACACATGTGTATTATACCCCATACACATATAAAGAGGACACAAAAGGCTACCACTTGAACTTTGAAACCTTCTGCCTCTAAGTGACAGATATTGCCTCTCTACTCTTTTATATATATATATATATAAAGTTACAAGGCTACAATCTTAAAAGCTAACAGAGGGCAAAGATATCATTTTCTCAGAACAAAGAAAACCAGAGTAATTATGAATATTTCAATGCCAGTTAGACCTGCCAAAAATGACTAGAGTCTCGGAAAGGATTAGTGTAAATTCATGATCCTTTCAGAAGAAAAAAAACTCAAAGAACATTTTTGGTAATTAATATCGTATTTGAAGAACCCACAATGCAAATCTTTAATAATTAAAAAACAAGGAGAATCTTTTTCTTTAATTATTTGTCTATGGTCATTGGATGATAAATTATAAGTGATTAAAACTACCACTTATGATCTTACAGAACTCTATCTCTTGAGTGATATTTCTGGAGTTTTTGAAGTAAATTAGCTGGTCTTCATGGAAGATATATACTTATTTTCATTGGGAGGATCAAAACAGGTGTGGAAATTAAGTGGTGAGAGACATAGATGAAGAAAGCCCAAGGAGAAGCCTTGTGGAGATCTCTGATTTATGCAAAAGATGGAGAAGGTGCACAGTGGAGATTGTTACTCTGGTCTAAGGTACTTTGGTCAAGAGAGGTTGGAAAATTTATTCCTGTTTATAAAACTTACATTTACAAAATCCCCCCACCTGTCTTTATTGTTTATGCCATCTTTACCTATTTCTTTCTTTTTTCTTGTGTCAATATAACAAAAAACATAGAGTTGGTATAACTGCCATCCTTGTCCTCACAGAATTTTTTAGTGGGTGTAACCATGGATATATACAGAAAATATCAAATAGAGATATAAAATAGCACTTCTAAAACTAAGGCATTATAGTAAGGGTTCTCTGATGGCATAGTATTGGGGGAAAACAATAAAGTAAAGGAAAAAGCTTTAAAATTGTATGCAGAAGCACCTTCCAGATGGAGGGCATAGTAAGTGCAAAGATCCTGAGGTAGAACTGTTACTCTGCCATTCAGTGCTGGTCTTTACAAACTAATGCATAGTAGCTGATGACTGAACATTTGCAGGATGAGCATGTTGACCCATCATCAATGAATTCATAATGAAGTAGACAATGGGAGCTTGACTGAAAATGCATGTACTTGGTATAAGTAGAAACATTCAGTATTGCTGTGCACTAGGCAGAATACTCATGCTTTTACATAAATTATCTTACTCTGCTTAGAAAACAATCAAGCATGAACTCATCCTTGCGATGATTAGTTTTAAATGGTAACTAGCCATGACCTTGGAAAGGACCCTGAGTGAGGGATTGCCTAGATTGGGTTGGTCTGCACACATGCCTGTGGGGTATTATATTGATTATTAACTGATGTACAAAGACCCAGCCCATTGTGGAAGGCATCAATCCCTAGGCAGGATGTCCTAAACTATATAAACAGAAAAAACTTAGAAGCAAGCAAGCCAGCATCGTGAGTGCATTTTTTTTCTCTCTGTTCTTGACTATGGGTGTGATGTGACTAGCTTCATGGGTTCCTCCCTTGGCTTCCCCAGAATGGTGAATTGTAACCTGAAATCAGAAGCTAAAATAAGCCATTTCTCTGTAAGTTGTTTTGATTAGAATATTTTATCACAGCAGCAGACATGAAGCTAGAACAATCCCATTTTCCAGGTAGTAAGTCAGCTAAGGTTCTATGGTATAATGGCTAAGAATTTTTGTTCTAGAAATATGTTGCTGGAAGTTTCTCTGGTCCCACCTGGCCCCATGGTCCAGATGAATCTCTTCCACCCATGGTTCCACAGCCACTTACAAAATAATTACTCAGAGGCTTAATATTAATTACAAACTGTATGGCCTATAGCTCAGGCTCATTATTAACTAGCTCTTACAACTTAATTCAACCCATTTCTATTAATTATGTTTTGCCACCTGGCTTCATGGCATTACTGTAGCATGAGTCTTAAAAGGTCTTATTAATTAAATCAAACCTCAGCCAGGTATTGGGATGAACACTGGAAGGTCAGAGAGACAGAACAAGCCACAGCTAACCTCACCTGGCCAACTTCTCAGTTGATCTTGTTTCCTCAGACTGGAAGCCTCTGTGTCCTCCTATCAAAATGGCTCTCAGCTGAACTGCTGCTTGAAAGCCTGGAAGCTTAACCAGCCAAAAGTTTAACCAGGCCAAATGCTTTTAGTTTCTGGTCCTCACGCCTTATAAACCTTTCTGCTTTCTACCACCACTCCCTGGGATTAAAGGCTTGCTTTCTAGGATTAAAGGCGTGAGTCACCTTGCCTGGATGTTTCCAATGTGGCCTTGAACTCACAGAGATCCAGAGGGATTTCTGTCTCTGGAATGCTAGGATTAAAGGCGTGTGCTACCACTGCCTAACCTCTATGTTTAATATTGTGGGTGTTCTGTCTCTGACCCCAGATAAGTTTATTAGCATGCACAATATTTGGGGGAATACAATACCACATTTCCTCTCTTTTTGTCTAAAATTTAAAAAAGCTTATAACTAATACAAGAAAAATTATATCCAATAAGTATATACAATATAAACAGTCAATAATTACATTAACGATGTCTAGTCCATTAACATTTGACAGGTTCAGATGAAAAACTCCACTATATATATTAACAATGTCCAGTCCAGTAACATCTGATAAATTCAGACAAAAAATTTTCATTATTTATCTTATTGAAAACAAGTAGTTCCTTTTTAAAAGTAGATTCCATAATCTCCCTTTTTATCTTATCATATCCATATTCTCTTTTTTCTTTTCATAATACATTCTGTATTCTACCTTTTGTCATTTTTATATCTTCTCCTTTTTCTTTTCAGTGTAGATTCAGTGATCTACCTATTTATCCTATTTTTCTTTGTCTTTTTTCTCAGAGTAGATTCGATGATCTATCTCATATCTATTTTCTCTTTTTCTTTTTTCTTTCTAGGGGTGAAGATATCTTTAGGGAATCTTGAAAAGAAAATTTTTGGGTTAATTGTCAAGTCCTGTATCATTTGTCCAGCCGCTGCATAATGAGAAAGTGCAGGGCTTGTTTCAAGTCCTTGTTCAAGTAGTCTGTCAGGCTGGATCATCTCAGCTAGCCATCTCAAAATTGTCCTAAGCAGTTTGTAGTCCAAAGTTGATCTTTTGGTGGTATTAATCAACTTAATGGCTTTATCACAGTCCTTGTGGAATCATCATTGGGGAATCCGGTCATCTTTTTGAAGATTTCAAAGTTGCTGTTAGGCGTGGTCATGGTTTTCTGCAGATTTTATTTATTTTTATTTTATTTTATTTTATTTTATTTTATTTTATTTTATTTTATTTTATTTTATTTTATTTTATTTTATTTTATTTTTTGGCTCCTCTGTGGTTTGGAGCAATCACAGTCTGATAAATGTCTGTCTTTTGGAACCATGAATGTTCTTGCCTAGAGGAGAAAATCTTAACAATTTCTCCCCGCCATTTGTCTTGCCAAACTTTTCCAAACTGACCTTTGTCGATGTTTTCTTGTAACACGATGGTCCTGGCAATTCTTCTCTGAACAAACAGTAGTAAATCCTTTGTCCCAGGTAGCAGCATCACCGCAATCACCAACACGAAGAGAAGCAGCCGGCAACTTGGAGCAGCAGCTGTTGCCTCCATGGTCCCACTGCCACCGTTTGTAACTAGTCCATGGCCAGCCGTAGCTTCTCCTTAGCAAGCCTCCTAGGCTGGCCTCAAACTCAGGATCCTCCTGCTTCTGCCTCCTTCAGTAAATCCTACCGGCGTGCGCCACCACAACCGGCCGAGTATAGCTCGGGCCTGAGCTGGGGCCCACAAGGCCACAGCTTTTTCATGAATTCATACCACGAACGTTGGGCGCCACATTACCTGTTCTCTCACATCTTGCTTCTCCTGGCAGTGGCTCACAGCTTCTGCCTGACTCCACCCTTCTTCCTCTCCGTCTTCAGTTTGCATGTACTGCCTAACATTATTCTGCCTCAGCATTGGCCAAACAGCTTTATTTGTCAACCAATGACCTCAGCGTACAGGAAGACGTCTCACAGCAGAAACAGGTTGAACTGATTGCAGTAACAGCTTTTTCACTTGGTAGCTTTGTAATCGTTGACCGTTTGTCATTGCTGATTGCATTTACTCACCAGTAAAATATATAAATGATATGGGAGGTTGGTGTGAGGATTGCATGGATTAGCTATGGAAAATACTTAGACTAGACCCTAGCATAGCATGCTACAGGTCTTCTAAAGGCCATCATCATCATTTAAAAAGATTGGCAACAAGTAAGGGAAACTGCTTAAGACTAAGGCAAAGAGTTACCAAGAAAGGTTCTTAAGCTGAGTTTTAAGTGTAAAGTAGAAAAATAACCAATTTCTCCAAATGGTGTGTGTATGTGTTTCGACTGTCTTAGCATTCTTTGAAATAAAAATATGTATAAAAATATGTTTACCACATATCCAATTGCTGTAATAGTGGTTCCCCAAAATACTTCAAGGCTTTACAACTTACAGGCATGAGAAGAAAATTATTATCATTTTCTGTCTTATAACACACAAAAAATAAATTCAGGCCATTTTTTTCTTTTGTTGTTGTAAGTTAAAAACTAGAAAACAATGTCCAAGCAGATGGTCAAGTTGAAGAGGAGGTGGGTGATACTTAAGCTTCATATCCCCTGAAGATGTTTGGTTTAATTGTGTGGAAGGGATATGGAGTATGCTAATTTGTATGCACTTCTATTACACAATCTGTAATTGAGTCATCCATGTGACAACTTCTTTTACAAAAGAAAAAAAAAAAGACCTAAAAGTATCCTCTGTGTTTACATGAAGGAAGAGAATGGCTCAATTACTTTATGTGTTTGAAATATCTTCAACTTTTATTCACCACCTTTTCTTTAGGGACACTAACAATTCCTAGGTTCACACTTTCATTACTGAGATGTCCAACATACTTCTGTGTTGCTTTTGAAACTTAATTCAATTATGTAAATTAAGATTACATGATTATAGAAGCAGAAAATTCAAATATGAAAGAGCAACCAGGTGAATGTTAATCTGCAGGATAAAAAAGTAGTTAAAAATTCAAATTTCATGCTAATTCATAAGATGTTTAAGGTGTAAAAAAAAATAAACCCCCAAAGTAGAAGGAAAGGAGAATCTATCAGCTTTGTGTTTTCATATACATATATATATGTGTATACATATAGATGCTTACAAATTGGTATTGCTGAAGGTTGCTAAGAAAGACTATTATAAATCTACTGGATTATTGGCATTTTAATACACTGGAATTCAGTAGCTATTATGAGAATTCAATGGTTTGTTTCTATTTATATTTACATAAATAAAATCTCTATGCTTGCAGATTGTACTTTATGACAGGAATAATTTTCTATCCCAGAAATTGTGCTTCTGCATCTGGGCTTAGCTTTAGGCTCAGACAGACAGACTTTTTAAGAGTGATTTATTACTTACACGTTATGGTTCTGTCCTCAGACCTCCTTGGCTTGCCTGAGTTGCCACTAGAATGCAAACCTTGTATATATCAAAGTATAGCAAGAACATGGAAGAGCCACTTCTTTTACCATTTGAGTTCCTTTCTTTCTCTTTCTTCCTTTCTCTTTCTTTCTTTCTTTCTTTCTTTCTTTCTTTCTTTCTTTCTTTCTTTCTTTCCTTCCTTCCCTCCTTCCTTCCTTCCTTCTGTTTTTTTTTTATGATTCCCTAATACTGCTTAGGCATTTCTCTACAAGTGTTGAGTCCTTACATTCCTCTGAATCTCATATTTTCATATTTTGCAGCTGATTAACATCTCATAATTCACTACACTTTCAACACTGGTACTTCTTCTTCTTTTTTTTTGTGAGACAGGGTCTCACTATGTAACTCAGGCTGTCCTGGAATTTTCTATGTAGACCAGACTGGCTTCAAACTCACAGAGATCTGCCTACCTCTGCCATTAAAGGTATGTGCCAACATACCTGACTCAACACTAGTATTTTTAAGGGCCTCATTAGGAATTACAATAACTCAAGTGTCTATGTTGTGTGCTGTGAGTGAGCTCTGATATTTAGTTAATGCTGTTACATATCACTTAATTATACAATTCTGCGCAAGTTCTGGAAGGCGTAGTTTTTGTAATAAAGTGAACACAGCACGTGTTGTACTCATGCTAGCAATAGTTTTCATGGTCAAGTTGGCGGCCCCAAGCAATAAAATGTTATAACACTGAGTGAGTTGTTTTTCATCAACAAAAAAAAGAAAGAAAGAAAGGAAGGAAGGAAGGAAGGAAGGAAGGAAGGAAGGAAGGAAGGAAAGAACTTAAAAAGCAAAATAAGTTTTTATTTAATTGTTTTTCATTTTACATAGTTGTTGTTAAAGCAGCTGTTTTATTTGGTGAAGCTGAGGCTGAAAATCACTATAAACATGTTTGGTTCCTACATTCCCATCATTTGTCATTTACACAGTGTCTGAATGACTCTCCTGACTTCTGATTTAGAAAAGCTGCAACATCATAAATGATTATTACTTTAAGTCATTAAGCTATGTGAGTTTGTTAAAAAGCAATAGATGGCTAATATGATGTTGGAATGTGTGTTTTATAGAATTTGCCTAGAAAAGTAGCAAGGACAGAGAGATCACTTAAGATTCATCTTAACACCTAGTATAGTAGACATGGAAGCTTTAAACGTGCAGAAAATTACAGAATGTTACAGCAGCATTAGGGATAGCAATCACCATTAAACCAGAGGTACAGATTATCTTTCTTTCTTGATATCAGTTATGAACAGTCTGGCATGGTTACTAATAAGAGGATGGATGTCTTAAGAAAGTAAAATTCTTATTCATTTTTATTCTGGGGATCTCTGTTTGTGCAGAGTTTACACCAGAGAGCTTAGAATAATGTATATTAAATAAAAATACTAAAAGTTCGTTCAGATTAAAATATGTAAGAAGGATTTCAAATTGATGAAGTGGGAATGTTGCATTCTGAAATTTATAATCAGTAAAAGTAGAAGAGGCAAAAGGTACATTTAGAACAGAGAGACAATAGTGTTCCTTGTTTAGACTTACATTTATGTAGAAAGCACCTGTAGTATAGTTTTTGTAAATAATAAGCTTAATTTAATGATCTTTATTTATGCAGTTATCATATTTAGTACATTCTCTGGTGAAGACAGAAAATGTATACATATAAAAATAGATTTGTTTTCTAAGTTAGAGGATATACTTGTGTTAGCAGGGATGAGTAAAACCAATGTACTCTGAAAAATATAATTTGTTTTGAATTTTCATAGTTTTATAATAATGCAGGGTATATTTAGTGTAACTCACCCCTTAGGCTTCCACTAAACGATGCTGTAAGAAGACAAGACAATGATCTCTTTCTGTGATGAAATTTTATGTCAGTTTGCCACAGCACAGTGGTAATCAATGCTGTAAAACGCTCAAAAAACTAAGATTAAAATTATGTGTAAATTATTGCATAAGCCATCCAAGTCCATGATATTCGAACAAACCTAAGGTGCGTCCAAGTTAAGGAAGATGACGAGTCAGCCCCCCAAGTCTTTCTTTGCATGCATTCTGAGGATTATAAAATATTATTATAAGTTATACATCCCTAATACAGAAATCTGAAATGTTTCCTTGGCTGAGGGATGTCAATAGGAAACTTCCACACAAAAGTTCCAAAATCCCTAGACTCCAAAATGAGAACTGCTTCTGTCCTCAAGCATTCTGTGCAGGGGACATTCAGCTTGTGTCACTCAACTCCGTAGTTAATGGTGATTTCCTCAGCTTGGAGAGTGGGAGTAAAGGCAGAGTTTGTGCAAATCCTTTAGTTTGCAGCATCTGCAGCCATAGTGAGACTTTCAGCAAATCATTAAAATAAATGCATTCCAAAAAAGAAAAGATTCATGGGTGAAAGCCCTTTCCCCCCACTTTGTTGTCTACATTGACTTTCAAACAGGAAAATAGTCAACAGTGATTTAACCCCCTTGGATAAACTAAGAATAATAAAAGGAAGACAGTTATCTGATCCAGCCAGCAATGTCTACACAAAGGCCAAGTGTCCCTTCCATGGCAGACGGGGAACCCCAATGTTTTTGTCTTGCCTTTCTTTTTCTACATTTTCCCATGGTAAAGTGGGAGAAGCAGACGATATGTTTCTACTGCCACCAAATTTAGTTCAGATTAAAGGTGTTTGAGCAAAGTAATGTGTCTTTTCTTTTCAGCAGACCTCAGTTAAAGCTTGATTTACGAGTACAGCATGAGTCAACATCTCCTCTGATCTCAGTGGTTTCATTGGATCGCATACTCCTGAGTGTGAGCTCTCTGCGGATCTAATAATGCCCATGGTCAGAAACGTTTAATTTCTACTTTTCATAGAAGTATTGACCTTTTTTTTTTCAGACAAACCCTTTATTTCATTTCTTTAAAGACTGATTAACTTGCTTAGTCTAGTTCATAAATCTTTTTTCTCCTACTTTTATATGCATATTTATTTTGAAATTAAAATATAATTACATCATCTCTCCCTTTCTATTTCCTCCCTCTAACCCCTTCCATGTACACCCCTCTCAAACTCATGACCTTTTTAAAATTGTGTAAATGCGTAAATGCATGAATACAATGTCCTGAGTCTTTTTAGTGTTGCTTGTGGGTATCCAGTTTCAGAGCTGACTTTAGTATTGCATAACCAGCTGGAGGATAACCAACTGGTGTGCTCTTCCCTGGGGAAGCCCATTTCTCCCACTCTGAGCAGTCAATAGTTGCCTGTAGTGCTCTGTCTAGGGAAACGGTCCTGTGAACTATCCCCCCTCCACGTTAGCATGTCTAGTGATGTCATCGTTCAGGTTTTGTTTGGGCAGCCATATTCTTGATGTATCTTGAGTGCTGCGTCTCTGTTATTTCTAGGAGACAGGATCTCTCAGCAGACTTCCTGGTCCTCTGACCCTAGAATCTTTCTGCACCCTCTGCCTCTATGTTCCCTGAGTCTTAAGAAGTTGTGCTGGGAATGTATCCATTGAGTTGAAATCCACGATTTCACAAGTAACTTTTGCCCCTAAATTCTTCAATAGATTTAGAAGTAATGCTGAGAAACTAACTCTCTCTCTCTCTCTCTCTCTCCCTCCCTCTCTCCCTCGCTCTCTCGCTCTCTCTCTCCCTTCTCTCTCTTACACACACACACACACACACACACACACACATCATATAGTCTATAGTTCTGATAATGAGAATCTTGTATACCAAGTGTGATAGTGATGTGATATAGGGGTTTTGATTTTTTTTTTTCCCTGCTCATTAAAGATTTAAAAGGCAGGAAAAATCTTGAGCACAACTGGTAGCAGCAAAGACATCTCAAATATTTTGGATAGCAGCAACCAGAGTAGCAGCTGAAGAAAGATGTTCATTTGGGGAGGGGAAGAAACACAGCGCATGCAAAATACATGCAACAGATACACAGAGAAAAAGACCCTCTGCAAAGCTGCAGTGAGGGTAGTGTGGGGGTGGACACTCAGGAAGCAGAAAAAAAATTCAGTCTCTTCTCAAGGACTGGGGTTTTGTAAATCTCTGAAGAATTTTCCTTCCCTAATTTAGGGTTGATAAATTTGAAAAAGGAAAGGGTGGTTGATTGACCCACAACTGTTGTGTACCCTTTCTCAATCCAACCTTGAATGTGCTGAGCCAGTCCATCAGCAGGGGGCCTGCTGGTGGGAGACAAAAGCATGTGTTTTGAGCTACCATGCTTTCAGCTCAAGTCAAGAGGATGCCCGCCATCTTGGGAAGTTGCCAACTTTATTACATAGCTGTGGTCCTTCTCCCTTTGTCTGTCTACCAGGGAGTCTGTCTAACTCTTAGACTCTCAGGAGCACATGCCTGTCACCCTGCACTCCAGAGGTTGCAGCAGGAGGATCAGAAATTCAAGGTCATCTTTGGCTTCATAGTGTTTGAGCCAAACCTGAAATATACATGAAACTCTGCTTTGGAAAACAAAATCATCTAAATATCTATGTCTATACCTGTGTGTGTGTAATTTCTATTTCTTGTGTTGGAATGGCTCCAGTAAGTTTGCAAATTTTATGAGAAGAGGCCAAGACAATAAGATTTATAGTATTTTCCCCCATAGATATCACTTCCCAATTTTCTAAATTCAGTTTTTTCCTCATCTTTATTTCAATATAATTGACAAATAATCTACACATTCACTTTTATAATGTGATGATTTGAAAGATGAACACATAAAATGATTACCACAATCAAATTAACACATTCATTACCATGATTAGTTAATATATTTCAAGTAGATATAATAATAATATTAACTGTAATCACATATGATATACTGTCACCACAAAAAATACTGTTCTAGTTGTAATTAACAGTTTATATACATATATCCTTGTTTTCCCTGCCCAGAGCCCCTGGAACCATCTAAATTCTGCTCTCTAATTGACCATATTTCAAGAAATGTTAATATTTTAGCATTATAAGTTATATTTAGCAAACAAAGAAACAATGAAAGACAAAGTATAAACTCCACTTGATCATCAGTTTCTGTCTGTTGACAGTTGCTAGTGTTTGATGCCACTTGGTATATTCTCTATGTGGGTAGAAGCCATATGTGTTTTGTTGCTGTGGGATGGTCTGTATGTCAAATGCCCTGATTGGTCAATAAATAAAACACTGGTTGGCCAGTGGCCAGGCAGGAAGTATAGGCGGGACTAACAGAGAGGAGAATTGAGAGAACAGGAAGCTGAGTGAGGGAGACACTGCCAGCCGCCACCATGACAAGCAGCATGTGAAGATGCCAGTAAGCCACGAGCCACGTGGCAAGGTATAGATTTATAGAAATGGATTAATTTAAGATGTAAGAACTGGATAGCTAGAAGCCTGAGCCATTAGGCCAAACAGTTTAAACAATATAAGTCTCTATGTGTTTATTCGATTGGGTCAAAGTGGCTGTGGGACTGGCGGGTGAGAGAGATTTGTCCTGACAGTGCACCAGGCAGGACTGGAGAAAACTCTAGCAACATTTTGTCTCCCAAGTGCTCAGCAGTATGCTTCATGCATGCATAGGACTGTACATGGGTAAGTATCCACATAGCTGAGTGCTTTTAAAAAGATGAGATACTACTATTTATAGTGAAATGTGTCTTTTTATTTTTATAAATGGCTTTCCATGTAACATATCCATTGATATAATTTTAATGGCAAGATAGGAAGTAACATGATTTGACAAATGCTTATTTTAAAGCTATCTCTGTTTTAAAATTTCCTACTACAAATACAGTATTTCAAGAAAGACATCAGTTTTATCATGTATATACAGTTGTTTTCTAATGATAAAACTTTAGAAGTAGGATTAATGAATAAAAATATGTTGGCTCACAAACATAATTCAAATACTGTGTTGAAGAATAAATTGAGACAATAACACCTATCTATGGATAGGGTATAATTCATTTCATTCTTTTCCTCCGAGGTCATCCCTGAAATGAGAGAAATGGTATGCTGACAAGTACTAGGTTTTTGGTAATTTTCTTCTGTCTGCTTATCTTGAAAATGGTTTCTTGGTGTCTTAGTTAGGGTTACTACTGCTGCAATGACCAAAGTAACCTGGGGGAAAAAAAGGTTTATTTTGCTTACATGTTCTGAATCACAGTCCATTGAGGAGGGCCAGGTAGGAACTCAAGACCTGCAGAAACTGGAAGGCAGAAGCCACTGAGAAGTGCTGCTGACTGGCTTGCTCCTCACTGCTTGCTCAGCTTGCTTTCTTATAACATCCAGAACCATCAGCCCAGGGATGGCACCATCCATAATGGGCTGGATCTGCCTACATCACTAATCAAGAAAATACCATATAGAGGTATCTTATATCAATCTTAGAGGGGCAATTTCTCAATTGAGGTTCTTTCCCCTCAGATGACTATAGATAATGTCAAGTTGTTGTAAACTGGCCAGAAGACAACACAATCATAAGGACCTAGACTAGGCCAGAGAGGAAGTATGTGTGGAGAGACAACAATTAATCCTGGTACTTGAAGATAAAGCAGGTCTTATGGTTTTTGTAAGGGCCTAACACAAGGCAAACATGGTTCTACAGGTGTTAAGTTTAGGCACATATTGAAAGAGATGAATTTTAGTGGGATAGTCTAGATTTTAGGTCCTCTGTCTTTTACCTCAGGCATTCTCAGCATGATCATTGGAATTATAGAGGAGCCTAGTAAATTGTGTCTTCTTACTTTTAGAGGCATAGTTTCAAGCACACTCTTCAGTGATGGCATCTTCCACCATCAGGACATCTTCAGCCTTGTCCTTACCCAGTTTTTTCCTAATAAGAAGTTGTCATGGTCTAGCTTTGGCTATGCGTTGTTCAGAAATTTAGCAAATAGTATTTTCAGGTATCAAGGTTATTTGCACTTGTGCTTGAGAAAAATTCCCCTGTGATATAATATGTTATACTTTGTTGTGACTGAGAAAGTTATTAGATAAATCAGTACAGATTTCCTTTCATTTTATTTTCCACCTACAGGGCTTCCTACACTTTCGTAAACTGCTTTTGTAGGTCCTTAGAAGATTGAATTTACTTGTCACAGAATTATGCAGACTCTTAAGTAAAACTCAAGCCGTATTTCAGCACTGTGTTTATTCCAAGAGCAGGACTGAAGAGGCCCACATATGGTTGAAATTATAGAGAGGACTGAGGTGGGCAGAATCTGAGCCAGGAAATCATCCACCTTGGAAATAATCCATGAAAACTGTTTGCCCATTTTAGATATATTACTTTCCATTCTCTACCCCCTACCTTCACCCTTCCATTAAATAAAGAACAAGTATAAATTTAGCATTGACAACAAAAATAAGAAGAAGGGACTTTGGTTTCAAATACATGAAAAGGGATGTGTATACTATTTTAGTCCACTTTTGCTGTTACAAGAATTCCATAAACTGTAGTGCATATAAGCAGACATACACTTCTCACCAGGTCCCTGATGATCTGACATGGGGCTGACATGTCTACCATCTGCTGACATCTCTTTTCAGACTATTGGTGCCTTCTTGCAGTGTCTTTGTATGGTGAAATGAGCTATTTATCTAGCTGGACTCTGTTTTATAAAAGCAGTAATCCCATTCATGAAGTGGCTACTTTGTGATTGAATCATCCCTCCCAAAGGCTCTACTGCCTAATCCCATTAAGTTATGGAATTTCAAACGTGAATTGGGG
Source organism: Peromyscus nudipes (assembly GCA_902168325.1). Lineage (NCBI taxonomy): Eukaryota > Metazoa > Chordata > Mammalia > Rodentia > Cricetidae > Peromyscus > Peromyscus nudipes. The sequence goes on from CABHPH010137357.1 coordinate 20,147, forward strand.
GAACGTAAGTGCTCCATTTCACACATTAAACTATTACTTATTTTACTAATATGTAATAAAAGTCTTCTAGGAACTCATATTTGCTGATTAACTTGCTTAATAGGTTTAATTTCCTCAAGGAAAAAGTGAGACCATTTTAGCATATTTTTCCCTTTTAAATCTTTTCCTGGGGAACTTTGTTGTTTCTAAAGTAGAAATTGTATTTATGTAATAATTTTCATGTATTGTACATGAAAGATTCCTATTAATATGATAACACAGTATGTAATGTTCTCTTTACAGGTCAGGAATTGCATTTTTGATGAAAAAAGCCATAGGCTGAAATTTTAACAATCTCATTGCCATGAAAATAACTAGCAGATTTAGAAAATTCTATATTTAGCATTCACAAAATATAAAAAAATGAGGTACTAAAATATAGGAATCGATAAAAGTTTAGTTCCGTTTTTAAGAAAAGGGTCAGGGGAACAGAGTTCTTTACTCAGTGCTAGCTTCTTTTCTGTCAAAGGCAAGTTACAGAAGGAAGAGTTTAGTTTGGCTTACAGCTCCTGAGGGCTGACTGTCCATAATGTAAAGAAGTCACGGCAGCAGGGACAGGAAGCTGGTTGATCACATCTTAACCACACACAGGAAGAGGAGAGAATAAGAAGTAAAGCCAGGCTTTCAACCCATAAAGTCCACCCCCTCTGACATACTTCCTCTAGCAATGCTGAATGTCCTAAACATGCTTTAAGCTCCCCCAAAGAGTACCACTAGCTGGAGGCCAAGTAAATATTCAAATATTGGGGACAATTCTTATTCAAAAAGACAAAATATCTAAGAAACAGAAATCGATTTGGGCATAGTATAGGACCAATTACTTAAAATATTTTCTTTTAGAAAGGAAACGTTGGTCACTTGAATTCAGACAGATTTATTATGATCAAAGGCATGCACTAAAGTTTCACTTCCATTGTTTTGAATAAGGCTTTCGGCTGTAAATTATTGAATACCAAAGATGTGTATCTGGAATTTATCAAGTTATCCAGGATGTCCTTATCAATGAGGAGGAGGGCTATAAGCCAATGATAATGTTTTTATGTAAATCTTTGATTATTTCAATGATTAAAATAATGCAATTAATTAACACTAATTTGATCCGAACTTTAGTCTGGACCAATACATAAGAGAATCAATGGAGTATTAATGAAATTTGAGAACATTAGAGGTCCAGGGGATTTGTTCATATCTTAAATAATGAAACCTATCTTAACAGAAATAAATGGGAGAAGGAAAGTCTTAATAAGAACACCACTTAGGTAGTTTTAAACAAGACTGAGTATGGAGCCAGCAAGATGGCCCAGTGGTTCAAGGGACTGGTTGCTAAACCAGCTGGAGAACTGACTCTACAAGTTGCTTCCTAGCCTCCATATACACTGCAGCATAGATCACACACACACACACACACACACACACACACACAAACACACACACACACACACACACCTGCACACGCACACGCACTAAAGCATAGGTGTGATGGTTAAGAGACAAGTTGCTACACAACTGTCCTACTTATGCAGAGGGTCTAGTCCAGTCCCATGCAGGCTCCACAGCAGTTGGTCTAAAGTTCATGAGTTCCCACTAGCTTGGTTTGGTTGTCTCTGTAGATTTCTCCATCATGATCTTGATGTCCCTTGCTCATAGAATCCCTCTTCCCTCTCTTCAACTGGGCTCCTGGAGCTCAGCCTGGTACTTGGCTGTGGATCTCTGCATCTGTAAGTGAGACAGTTGTATAGCTTGGTCTGTTTAAGGGACCCTTGGCAGTGGGATCAAGATCTGTCCCTGGTGTATGAGCTGGCTTTTTGAAGCCACCTACCTGTGGTGGAACACCTTGCACAGTCTTGATGCAGCAGGGCAGGGCTTGGGCTTCAATTGAATGTACCAGGCTTTGCTGACTCCCCATGGGAGGCCTTACCTTTTCTGAGGAGGGGATGGGGGGTAGGTTTGGGGGTGAGTGGGAGGAAGGATAAGAGAGAGATCTGTGGTTGGTATGTAAAATGAATAAGAAATTTCTTAATAAAGAAAAAAACAGACAAGGTGCAGCGAGTTGTTCTCTCCTACACCACATGGGTCTCAGGGATAGAACTCAAGGTCTCAGAATTCTTGGCAAGTTCCTTTGCTGCTGAGCCATTTCACTGTATTTAGCTTTGCTTATTGGAAGAAATCAGTTGGCTTCTAGGAATATAATGAGGTATAACCTTCTTGAGAGCAAAAACGATTCATTGTTATATCTCAGATGCCTGGTTTATAGCTAGCTCCCCCAAAATGTTGAGTTGTTTCATGACAAGATATTAGAATTTGCTTCTAAAAGACAAAGTGGACCTCTGCAGTCGAGGATGTTTCATGTGGAGAAAGCAAGATGAATCAAGGGGTGCTTCACCATGTCACTGAGGATGTGAGGTGTGGTCCCTGGGACTAAGTAAAGCATCCAACTAACGGGACATGAGGAGTCAGGAAAATGACACAGCTGCCATGCCGAACAAGGAAATATGTGCCTTGAAGACGGTGGCAACTGAATTTTCTCATGGGCATCTCAAAGCAGCTCTACTTTAAAGAAACCAAAATCCTCTAGGAACATTTTCCAGGAACTCTTGAAGCAGACAGAGATTTTTTTCTAACCTGTGCTGTGGCACACAGAGAAAGCCAGCCTCTCGTGATTTGCCTTGTGGGCTCAACCATGCCAGGTGTTGAGATCACACATTCTTTGGTCCAAATGTTAGCATTCCAGCTGTTTGTGCATACACTTTTATGTCTTTCAGATGTCTGAAGGTCTGGAGTAGCATGTTTAGCCTAAAAGTACTATTATTCTTGCCTTCTTTTTGATAACTTTACTTTTCAGTAGATCAGAATGCTCAGAGCACATGTAGAAGCTGGGCATATGGGACTAAAGACAGAGTCTCTGCTCCAAATCAGCTTCCACACTCTCTTAGTCTAAGTGGATTCTTCCAAAACTGTGCCTCCACAAGTGGCTGCTTAAGGCAGTTGGTTAATTTTAATTGGATGTCAGCATTTTCTGCTGAGTTGATTTAGGAAGCTGTCTAATTTAATTCTTTATGTATCATTGTCCCCAATCATGGTTGTGATAATTTTCACTGGTGCTTCATGTTTAACAAAGGCTTTCAGATAGATGTGTGTGTGTGTGTGTGAGAGAGAGAGAGAGAGACAGAGACAGAGAGACAGAAACAGAGAGACAGAGATATACAGAGAAAGACAGACAGAGAGACAGACAGAGACCCTAGCAATCTTCAGGTGTGATTCTTAGGCATGTGGAGTTCCTTAGTGAAGTTGCTTTCAGTTGCACATTTCATAAACTCATGGGCTTTGGTGCTCAGAGCCAAGTAACCATTCTCTTCTCTGTTGCTGTAGTGATTTGTACCTTCCTGAAAGTCTTTTGATGACTCCCATTTTATTAATGATAACAGTCCCTTCTTAGACTAACAAGACCCTACGGGACCTAGATTCTGCTTATGTGTTCTCCATCTTTTCTTCAGCCCTCATGGAGTTGGTACTTTCAGTCTCTGGAACTTTCAGTATTGGGCCTGGAAATTCTGGGAGTTGTTTTCCTACTTTCTTTCTCTAGTTATTCCCAACCTAAATGGATTTCAGCTCAGTGAGCAGCTCCCCCAAGATTCGTAACCTGAACTTTTTCCTATATTAAAAAACTTATTTTAAGCCCACATATTGCTGACGTGTTTATACTGATTCATTATAGTTTCACCCTGTTCTTACCATGATTTGGTTAACATCTTTCCTTTTCATCAAAAAGTAGAAACTATGTCATTGTATTTTAGGACGAATTTCCCTGGAATAAAGTCATGTCAGGAAGTGAAGAGGTGTTTAGCAATTACTTGATAAGTGATTGAATACATTCCACTGTATCTAAACATTTTTAGAATCCGGTTTCCTGCAAAAGCATCATAGGTCAGTTGTTTTTCTCATTTTGAAACTCTGCACTGCCCATCCTTAGCACCAGACTCCACTGTTCTAGAAATGTAAGTGCCGTTCATTACACACAGCAGCCCCGGAGGTGTTAGGAGGTCATGAGACAAAGTGGAAGTAGTAAAGCTTTGAATTCAAATAACTTTGTTATCAAATCTTTGCTCTGCAACTCTGGTTACCAGCCTTATGTCCCCTGAAATAAATCTTTAACTTTTAAGATTTAGTTTCTATTGGGCAAATAAATTCAATGGTGCTAAGTACCCCATTTCAGAGATTATATGATGCCTATCAAAACTTTAAATCTCCTGAATTTAACCAAGGAATATGGCTTGCAAGTATTATATTGTCAGAAATATGAAGATATTCTTTATAGCATTGTTAATGATAGTCAAAATCTAGTAACTGAATGTTCAGAAAGCTGGTTAAATGATACATCTCTTCAAGGGGATATAACCACTAAGCACAAATGAAGTTGATTTGGAAAATTGATACAAGGAAATGTATTGGTTCTGGAAAATACAAATGATTTGGATGTGGAGAAATATCCAATATATATATGAAAAATAGAATAAATTTTAGGATGATGTGAAGAAAAAATATATCAAGACCTTGATACTGAGAGCACCAGTCATGGTGGGTTGTCTCTGAGCAGACAGATGAGTGATGTGCATATGTCTGAGTGGTGCTGGCATTTGTTTTTAAAATTATACTTTTTGTTACTATTTATGTTTTTACAAAAAGCACACCACATTTGTAGAGTTAAAACATAGACTGTATTACCCGTATCGCCAATAATTATATCAGATCATTTATGAAAAAAAATCCCTTAAGTATAAGAGAACTATATAATTGCTTTAAAGGAGAGAGACAGTCTGCCAAGGTGTTTGAGCAGAGTTCCAATCAGATCTCAGATGCCTGTGACTGTTTGCCAGGTGAGAATTTACTTCTAAGTCCTTGTCATCTGTGATACGTCAGCACCAGACCTCCTTCCTGGAGTTATGAAGGAAGACACAATGCCTTGGTCACTCCGAGAGGCAAAAAGTGTCTCTGGTAGGTCTAACATTGCAGATGACAGAAACCATATTTTATGTTAATAGTTAAATGAATTTTCAGAGGGAAATTAAACCCAAGTTGCTTTCTTATTAAAGTTACATAATTTTACAATAAAATTAAACATGAAGGAAAATAATGTGATGGGTGGACCCGGTCAATAAGAGGCTCTTCAGAGCAACCTTTCCCTATAAAATGCATGAGTCTTCCTCTCCCATTTGATCCTAGGTTTCATTTATTTAGAAGATGTTAAGTATTGCCTTTATTTTCTTAACATTTATTGTGTGTGTGTGTGTGTGTGTGTGTGTGTGTGTGTGTGTGTGTGTGTATGAATGTGCTATGACACATGTATGAAGGTTAGAGGAGTCAGTTCTCTCCTTCCACTACCTGGGACTCTGGTTATCAAGCACTGTTGATCAGGCCTTTTGGCGAGCACCCTTAACCACTGAGCCATCTTGCTGGCCCCAAATCTGCCTTTCATCATAACTAATCATTTGTTCCCTGAGCCCTTGTCATCTTGAACTTCCCTTGCACATGAGCTGAACAAATACTCTGTTTCAAATTGGACTTTCTGCTGAGCTCAATCCATTTTAGAGCTATTTGGTGATGAAATGTGTGTGTATGCGTGTGTGTGTGTGTGTGTGTGTGTGTGTGTGTGTGTATGA
>CABHPH010137358.1:4059-20590 GCA_902168325.1 Peromyscus nudipes
CTCTCTCTCTCTCTCTCTCTCTCTCTCTCTCTCTCTCTCTCTCTCTCGTTCAGGACAGAGTCTCACTGTGCTCTGGCTGGTCTGGAACTCACAGAGTTCCTCCCACTCCTGACTCCTAACGCTGGGAGCCAAGGTGTGCACCACCCTGCCTGGCATAGCCTTGTTACATTTGTGCATCTTGACTCCCAACACTTCTAGACACATGGATGTCGGCATATGGCTTCTGACACCTGTACAACTGTAACAGATGCTTCCGCTGGCTTCCCTGTCTCTAGCACACTCTGGACATCTAGCGATCCATTTCTACTTTCTCACCTACCTTTCAGGATCAACAAGGGCTCCAGGGCAGGGACTATTGCTGCTTATCACTGATAAGAATCAGGCACAATAAAATGTATTACCAGAACCTGTTAAATCGACTCATTCTGTTGTTAGAACTTCCCTTGGTAAAGGCCCTGGTCCTCCATGGACAGGGCCTCCCTGTCCAAGCTGAAGCTGGAGCCCCCTTCTGGAACTCTCTACCACTTTCTCCTTTTCCTCTTTATTCACGACAGAGTTGTTTGATGCCTGTCTTAATCTGCTACTTCTCCCCCCCCCCCCCCCCCCCCCCCGAAAAAAAAAAAGGTTTAAAAGTTCAGAGGCTCAAGCATGACTCATTTTGGAACTCCCAAGTATCCTAAGATTCTTCTGTGATAATGCTCTTACTGATAGGGTTCTTAGGGTGTCAAGAGTCATACAAAAGGACTTTTTTGTATTTCAAACAAAAGGACATTTTTGTGTTGATAATGTTTGCTCTAGAAACATTTAAAGAAAAAAAGGGTGTTATCAATGGCTTTCTTGTAGGTTCGCCATTGTTTCTCCAAATGCCTGTTCGGCATCAGTAGGATCAGAGAGGGCCTGGGCAGCACCTCTGGCCAGCGCCCGCCCGCATGCCATGCCCGGCTCTGCGAGCCCACGGCGCCCTCTGGTGGACGCTGGCACAGTCGCTGCTGTGAGCTGAGCTGAGCAAGAGGACCATCCCTTTTTGCCCTGGTTTGCTCTGGCTTCTCTCTGTTAGATGCTGAGTACCCCAATTCACAGTCCAAATCAGCGATGAACGGGTTGGGGAATGGAGTCTAAGGAGGGTACCAGAGGCTCTGTCATCTCGTGCTGAGCATCTGCAAAGTGGCTGAGCAAGGGAAAGAGTTCTTTTTATCTCTACCAGGGCGTTTGGAAGAGGCACCTAACCCAGGAGAGGGTGCGATCGATGGGCGCCACGTGGTCCTAGGAGAATTCTGCTTTCATGTCACATGTACGCCATTACCCTCTCTTTACCCCATTAGTCGCCATCTCAAGACTATGCTGTTGTTCTGAGATGCGGTCTCATTCTGTTAGAGAGGCTGCCTTGACTCAGTTTTCCAGGCTGGCCTTGAACTTCTGATCTTCCTACGGCTGTGCCTCCAAAATGCCCGTATTGGATATGCACCATCATGCCCATTTTTCACCTACTTTGGATACAATATTTTTAACCCTTCTTCATTTCACATTTCTCTCCTGCCACCGCTCAGCCTCAGTCCTTCCTCCTGCCATTTCTTAAGTTCCTTATTTCCGCTGTCTCCATTTCTGCACTGCCTGCCCTCAGCCCACCCACGGTGCTTACTGGACCCGTCTTCCCTTTCCACCATCCTCAGCCCTGGTTTGTAGTCTGCACCTGACAGAGCGGTGCTCTGCAGTAGACGATGTAGGGTCCCCTCCCTCCCTGGTTTCCATGACATCTGAGCTCTCCACGCTTTTCCCCCACCTCCTGGCTTCTCCTCTCCAGTTTCTTTTGTTTTCTCTTTTTGGCCTTTCTCTTTTGTGCATCATTATTCGATAGGCATGATGCTGAATGCCGAGATAAAGGCCCTCTGGAAGAGGAGAGGTGGAAACGGGCCTGGGGACAGGAAGATGGACAAACGTCCCACTAACTGTGCAGAGAACTGAAAATGAGAGTTAACCCAGTGGGGTGTGTGTGTGTGTGTGTGTGTGTGTGTGTGTGTGTGTGAGAGAGAGAGAGAGAGAGAGAGAGAGAGAGAGAGATCTACAAGGGGACTCATGAGAGGGGAGGAAGAGATCTTCTGAGAAGTGAGAAATAGGGTTGTGGGTGGCATGAAGTAGGAAAGCTGACAGGGATGTGACCACAGGAAGAAGGGAATTAGAAGGGGAAGGGGCACAAATGTAAAGAGGGTACAGTGAGTGTCACATGTATATTAAGGTGGCAGGATAAACGTATTACTGTGCATTCTAACATAAAAAGTTAATTTTTCTTTTAAAAAATTGTTGTGGCATTTGTTCTGTGGATGTTGGAGTCAGAGGGCAGCTTTCACCAGCCACTTCCTTCCTTCGACCACATGGGTCTCAACACTCCAACTCTTGTCATCGGGATTGGGGACATCTTGCCGGTCCTGAAAAGTTAATATTTTTTTTTTTTTAAAAAGGGCTTAATTCCAATGTGCTGGCTGGGTTTTTTGTTTGTTTTGGTTTTTTTCCCCCATAAACTTGACACAAGTTAGAGCCATCAAGGAAGGGTAGCCCTGAGGGTGTTAACCAGTAGAGGGATGACAGCAGTTTAGAACACCTAATGTCTTTGCAGAGAGCTGGCATCGCCCATATCCAGATGAGGGGGAGTCCTAGACCTCCAGACACTTGAGGCCTCTCTCTCGGACCAGGCTTGTCTACTTCATCTAAGCGACAACCAGAGGTCCCCGGGACATCTTACTGCCCTGCAGGTGAGAACTGATGCTTGGTCACTTGCTGGGGTCTTCTCTTTACTTTCCACTGCAACCTGGCCTGTGGATGCTGGAGTTAAACGGCCAGTTCTATGGTGTGCCTCACCACCCAGGCACTGGGTCTCCCTTCAGGGGGAGTGGTCAGAACCTGACCTCTGCCCCCGCAGAGCTCAGCACCATTAGAGCACTCTTCCTGAGAGGTCCCACTATCCTACCTCTGGCTCAGGTGGTGTCTCTCACATTCTCACCTCCCAGAGGCACTTTCTTTTCTGAATCCATCTTCCTTCACCCCTCCTCCCTTCCCTCCTGTCTTTTGGAACCTGTGGAGGAAGCTTTTCTAGGGGGCTAAGTCTTACAGACATAAACTCACCAGGAAAGCAAGGCTGATGGAGGCTGTGTTCTTGGAGGGTGGGGAATGGAGGACAGGAGCTTTCTTCTGAGAGACCCAAGATTTTCTCAGAGATCTCAGGGGAAAGCCAGCAGCCCTGTCTGGGAGGATCCTAGTAACCTGCAGGACTTGACAACTCAGGGCCCTGCGTGATGAGTTCCTAGGGGATCTGGTGAGGGGAAAGAAACGGAGGCTGTCCTTGCCTTCTCCAGAACTCCTGCCCGTCCCCTTTCCTCACCCAAGTCCGGCACATGGGTTCTCTCCCCAACAGGACTCTCTGGTCCTACCTGTGAGTCTCAGCATTGACAAAGTTCTTCTAGAAGATTCCGTTGATCCCCACTCGCTGCAGCTCTGGAGCCTCAGGTTGCCATGGCTGGTGTACCAGTTGCCATGGCTGGCGCACTAGTTTGCTTTGCCCTAGAACAGTATTTAAGCAGCACTAACATGGCTGAAGCTTCACTGCCCTCACGAGCGTACTCTTGCGGAGGAGCGTACTCTTGCCGAGGGCTGGCTTCCGATTTGCTGCTTTGTTTACGCCTTCTGTCCTTTGCTTCCTCTCTCCCTCTTTCCTTCCCTTCTTCTCTTTGGCAACAGGATTTTACCATGTAGCCCAGGCTGGCCTTCCACTTGAGATCCTCCTGCCTCAGCCTCCCAAGTGTTGATTGATGGAATTAAAAGCATGTATCACCAAGTCAACAGCTTTTTCCTTTCCTTTCCCTCTCTCTCCCTTCCTCCTCCTCCCTCTTCCTTCCCTTCCTTCCTTCCTTCCTTCCTTTCTGAACATACTCTACCACTAACTTACAGACTCAGCCTCCATTCCTAATTTTTACCCCTCTTGTATTCACCTTCCCAAAAGGGCTATTGAAAGTGTTTAAGCTTTAGCTCCCATGAAACCTGGGTCCACCATGGCCTTTCTCTTATTCCCATTTAAATATGGTTGGTCCCTTCCAAAACTCACACCGGAGTTTGTGATGGTTATTCTTGATTGTCAACTTTACTGACCTCGGAATCACCATGGAAACATACCTCTAACTATATGTATGAGCGGTTTTTCCTCCAAAGGATTTGACTAAGTAGGAGGGCCCCACCATGAATGTGGGCCACATCATTCCATGAGGCCAGTCTCAGACTAAATAAAAAGGCTAAAGTGAGCGAGCATCAGAATCCCTTTCTCTGCTTCTTGAATGAGGACATGATGTGAGAAGCTGCCTTATGTGCCTGCTGCCATGATGGACTGCATCCCTATCATAAGATAAGCCCTTCCCTCCTGGGGGTGCTTTGGCCGGGCATTTTGCCCCGGCAACGTTTACTAGTAAAGAGTTGAATCCCCATTGTGAGGGGTTAGCCAGGTGAGAGAAACCTGATTCAGCACTGCTATTTAGAAATGGAAACTTAGGGAGGTGGTTGGGATTAGACAAGGCGTCAGGGTGGATTCCCCAATTGGATACTGGTGTCTTAAATGTTTTACTTTCGTGTGTGTGTGTGTGTGTGTGTGTGTGTGTGTGTGTGTGTGTACATGAGGACGCCAGAGGTTAACATCAGATATTTTTCTCAACCCCTATTTTTATTTATTTTTCTCTCACTAAACCTGGAGCCCACTGCCACACTAGACTTTATGTGGGTGCTAGGGATCTGAGTTCAAGTCCTCAGGCTTCAATAGCAAACATTTTACCCACTGCCGCTACCTTAGTACTGTTGTCTTTATAGGAGGACACACGCACACACACACACACACACACACACACACACACACACACACGCGCGCGCATATACACAGGTTTGATCTGTCTCTTGTCAAGTAAAGTTCTGTGTCACCTCCAACCTTGATTCAGCCAGTCAAGAAGCCCATTCTCCTCATGTTGGAGTAGAACTCTGAAACCAAATAAGCCTCTTTGCTCCACAACTTCCCAGCCTATGACAGTCCGTTACAAGCAACAGAAAACAGAAATGCTACACCATGGTTGGCAAGCTCCCTGAATCGGGAGACATTGCTAGTGTCTTCAGCATGCACTAGGCTCCCAATAAACACTGGATAGATGAAAGATGAAGAGAGAGGGTCCTTAGTGTCCACTTAGCTAATGTCTCTCACAGAGAGTCCTCAGCACTGTCACCTGGGCAATCCAATGGCTGGTCTGAAGTGCCTGTCCCTCCAACATAGCCCAGTTGGATGCTTAGGGACTTTGTTCTGGGACCCTGAGTAAACGACCCAGCACTTCATGGGCCTCAGAATAGTCAAGTGTAGACTGTACAGAATGACCGGCATATGGAATTAGGGATAGGAATAAGTAACTCTTAGGAAATGCCCTCCCTGGGAAACATTTTCTTCTTAATCCCTTTATCACCAGCTGCCAGCAACTTCTTCCCCTAAGGTGACTCATGGAACACAAAGGGATTTTCCTTGGGGCCAGCATCCTACTAAGGACAGCCACAAGTCCAGGTCTGAGTAGCCCCCACCGCCTGCTCTGCTTGTCCCTGAAATAAGACACGAACCTGCGAGGGGAAAAATTCAAGGAACCTGTGTAATAATGAAAATCAAAACGTGAGAACCAACATGGCATCCCAACTTCCCTATGCAGCTGAGGCCAAATTCCCCCCATCATCTCACCTAACAGAAACCCCTACTTATGCGTCTCCCTAGCATGGCTGCCAAGGTTATTTACCTGCCTCGCACACAGGACAGACCACAACAGAAGTGAACTGAGTCATGGGCTTCAGGTGCCAGAGCTGACAAGTGGTAATATCAGAACTGTAGCCCAAGTCCGTGTCCTCCCTGGGCATGATCTCGCCTCCCTAAGCTTCCACCCAGGCTGGTGACATGTGCCCCTCACTTCTCTGGTCAGAACCAGAGTGCAGCCTTGTAAGAATGAACCCCGATGCCACACAACTTTCCTTGTCGCTGTGGGTTGTCTCTAAGAACAGAAAAACAATGCGTGTTTCTCTCCCTCTCCTCTGTGTTTGCACATGCCACTTAAATATCAACGGCAAGGCTGTACTTTCAGGAGGGGAGGCTAAAATCTTTTTAGATTATGGATTAGCCTATAGAAGAATGTCTGTCATAAATCAAACAGTGAAGGGGAAGATGAACAGGAATCTCACTTACACAACTTAAGTAAAACATAGCTCTCTGAACAGATGAAGATAGGTTTCTTCTGTATCTCAGAATCTAATCAATATTTATATGTATCATTCAGCTATTGTTTGGCTTAAAAGGGCTTATTGGGAAATGTTACCATTTTTACTATTTTCTACAGAGAAAATATTTTCCTGTTTAAAATAATCCTGGACTTTTGAATTTTAAACTGTTTTTATGTTCAAGCTATCTGTGTATTATTTCTCCTGCAGTTGTACATAAAATGTTTATACATTTAAAAAAGGGACAAATACTATAGAATTGTATTACAAGAAATACATAGAATATACAAATTCATAGAGAAAGAAAGATTAAACGTTATTTCAAGATGGAGAAGAAAGGAATATAGTGCAATGATTTCCTAAGTACAGAATCTCTGTTTTGTGTGATGGAAAAGCCCCACAAATGGACAGTAGTATCAGGACATAATATCATGAGTGTAATAAATCATATCATAAATATAGTCATTGAATGAATACTGTGAATGTAATCAATGAATACCACAAATGTAATTAATATCATGAGTATAATTAATAAATATTATGAGTGTAATTAATATCTAGAATGTAATTCATGCCACTGAATTGTGAACTTAAAAATGGTTACAATTGCAAATATTATGTTCATTTAAAAAAATAAGATGGAGCCAGTGGTGGTGGCACACTCCTTTCATCCCAGCACTTGGGAGGCAGAGGCTGGCGGATCTTTGTGAGTTCGAGGCCAGCCTAGGCTACAGAGCGAGCTCCAGGAAAGGCGCAAAGCTACACAGAGAAACCCTGTCTCGAAAAAAAAAAAAAAAAGAAAAGATGGAATGTAATCACCATACATTATATGTGTGTATGAAATTGAAGATCAGCGATGTTCTAAAATAGAAAATGGTGATGGTGTCCTGGGCCAATGAGGACGCTGGACTAAAGTCTATCAAATTGTGCAAACAGGCAAATTGTATACTATGTGAATTATTTGTCAATAAAGATTTTATAAAACCTTAAAAAAGAAAAGAAAAAAGTCACTAGCAGGGGGATGGGGTTGGAGAAGCAAGCATTTTACATTCATATCAATACGGGTTTCACTCTTCTTTCACGGCAGTGATAGCTAACCACTATTGGCTGAGACCCAGGTAGACTCCTAATCAAAACAGATTTTTTTAAATCACATGTTAACATTTTATAATCCGTGATTTTAAAAAAATGAACTGTTATAATTGCTGAGGTTTTATGATTTTAAAAGTTGATTATGTACTTGTGTGTGTATTATGTGTCTGTACATGAGTGGAGGAGACCAGAGGTGTCAGATTCCTCCTGGAGCTGAAGCTGGAGCTACAAAGCGGTTGTGAGCCACCAGATGTAGGTGCCTAAAATTGAACTCCTGTCCCTTGCAAGAGCAGTGCATGCTCTTAACCTCTGAGCCATCTCTCCAGCCTGCAACTAATGGTACCCTGACCTCTCCAACCAACAATTCCCCTGCTCCGCCCCCCACCCCCTTTCACACACAGATGCCCTTTCTCTGTATCCCCAACTTACCTGGAACTCTATTCCCAGAATAGAGTCCACTTGGTAATAAGATACTGATTTTTATATATTTCTGTATCCAATTTACCAGTATTTTGTTGGAGATTTTTGCATAAATACTCTTGAATGATACTGATCTAGTTTTTTTTTCCCCTATTCTTATTTCCAAATGTAAACATCTAGTGGTTGAAATGTCCCTCTGAGGGCTGCTTTAGTTATGTAATTTTCATTTAGTTCTATAATATTTTTAAGTGTCCATTGATGTGTTTTTCTCTGGTCCATGGATTTATTAATAAATAATAGAGAGCTCCAAGTTTGGAGGGAAAGAGTCGCAGATATCTTTCTGTTATAAACATCTTGGTGATATAATATTTTATTTTAAATATAAATTGAGGTTTACTTTATGATCTAGGATATAGTTTGTTTTAGTGATGGCTCAAGAGCTCTTGAAAACACTGCAGATTGAGCTGCCAGGTTGACTCAGTTGATAAGGGTGCTTGCTGCCGGACCTGATGGCCAGAATTTGTCCTGGGGACCCACATGGTAGAAGAGAACTGACTCCCACGAGTTTTTAATCATCACTGGTATTTTGTCACACCCACAGGGAGGTTGTGGATACGAGGCAGGGACCCCGGCTCTGAGCTTCCGGGTTTTCATAGGAAGAAGAGCACATTTGGCAGATTCATCCCCTTGACTGAACCTGCCCGGGTGACCCAGGTAGCTGGAAAATCTGGAAGAGGTGAGAAAGGAAGCTGGGGACAGAGAATCGATGCCTTTTGTACAAGTAGCTCATGATTAACTGGGCCCCACATTAATTGAATAAGAAAAATCTCACTTGAATCCCATAGGGACCACCTAAAATAAGTAGTAATTGTGTACATGGAAACAGAGGCTCATGGAGGGGGGCATTACATACATAATCGCACAGTTCTGAAGCGTGGGAAACAGAGTCAAAGCGGTCTATCTGAGTCCATGTTTTCTAGATTAGGGATTGCTAATCCTGAAAAGTCTCTAGAATGAGGTCAGAGGTGGCTGAGGACAGCAGCAATGACACCAGCCTTCACATGCCTCACTGGCAGCTTTAGCCGCTCCAATCCCTCTAGGATTTCTGGTCACTCTGTTCTGGGTTTGTTGCTGCCCAGGTCTGGTAACTGGCACAGGTATGAGCCAAAATTACCTTGCAGAGGTTCTTGCTTTTGACCCTTTCTAGCCTACATCCCCCAGGCCCCAGCCCACACCCTCTGGTCCAGAAAACAGAATATCCCAGAAAAGGCATATCTGTCGTGTTTGTACTGGGCCAGGAGGTCTCAGGTGTAGATTAACTGGGAGCAAGCCCAAGCCCCCCCTTCCCTCAGCCCTTCTGAACAAAAAATTTTTTTTTCAATCAGCAACAGTTAAGCTTTAAAGGGAAAAAGTTAAGCAAACAGAATATTACCATAGAAACACAATGTCTAAATCCCTAAATTTCCTAGTTATCACCTATTTCTCTCTTATATCCCACAGTTTAGGAAGATTATGCTTCCTTCCAACTCTCTCCAATCTTCTTTAGACAATAATTGTCCTTTACTCAAGAAAGGAAACTGTCCAACTATTCAGTTCTCAGATCAAGCAAACACACACTTGTTCCTTGAGATAATAAGCACGGTTGAGAAGAGGCAGGTGGGGAGCTCTGTTTGGGAGAGGATTCTGGAGATGCACATTAAGGCTGGTTTCCTCTTCAGTGGTTTGTTTGCTCTAATTAGCTTTGAAGTCTATCAAAGGCTCCTCTGGTTGCCTCCCACACCCATCGACTCACCTGCAGCTCAATTTCCCTATGACATTTCTCTTAGAACAGGGAGAAGATCCAAGTTTCCAGGTAGGTCCCTGTCTGACGCGTTACCAGCTGTGTGTGTGGACTGGAGCGAACCCCTTAATGTCTCTGAGTGCCAGTGTTTCCACGCTACGGAGGAAGCAAGTCATCTCCGCTCCCTACTCACACTGCAGCTCGCAGCCCGGAGGAGGCTCGTGAAAGCTTTGAAAACTCCAGAGGCCAGTGCAGATGTAAATACCAGCTTTGTGAAAAAACAAAAACAAAAAACGTTGTTCCTCCAAGATGACAGCTGTCATCTCATTGTTCAGAACTCAATATTGGACAGAAAACGTAAATGTCAATAGTTTGTGGTTTAATGTAGAGAGAACATTTCTTTACATTTCAGGTAAGAGCTCGTCTATGATCCACTCCAAAATGTAGGCGTGTCCTAAAACTGCATCCCAAACAGGGAGAAATGCCTCCAGATGCCCTGAAGGAGCTAGCTTTTCTTTCTCCACACAGACTTCCTAGAACAACACTGCCGAGCACCATGGAGCCTCCCTCATTCAGGATGCATCTGTCAGCTCTCCCTAAGGATGCCCTTCTCATATGGGTCATTTATGATTGTTAGAAAATGACTCTGAAATGAGAGTCTGAACATGCTTTCACTAGCATTTTGCCTGCTAGATCACACAGGAGGTCTGCCCTTCATAGCCTACAAGTCTCTCGTACATAAACTGGGACCTTGTTGGACTCCCTCATCCCAGACAAGACACCTGGAGTGTACTCCCCACCATCTTAATTAGCTTTCTATTGCTGTGACCAAGGCAACATAGAGGAGAATTTATTCTGGACTTCCAGATTTAGGGGGTTAGAGTTCATGAACAACACGGCAGCAGGCAAGCAGACATGGCCCTGGAGCAGTAGCTGAGAACTTACGTCTCTTCCCACAAGTACCAGACAGAGATAGCTAACTGGGAATGGTGGGAGCTTTTGAAACCTCAAAGCCCACCCCCAGTGGCATACTTCCTCCAACAAGGCCACACCTCCTAATCCTTTCCAAACAGTTTCACCAGCTGGGGACTGAGCATTCAAATATATGAGCCTATGGTGACTGTTCTCATTCAAACCACCACACCCACGCAACAGGACTTCCAATTCCATTGCCCACCTGATGATGGTCCTTGGGACACACTGAGGTTGTCAAGGTCCCTTCAAGTGTTCGTGGTTAGTCTCCTGTTGCTGTGAAATAAATTGCCCTAAACCCTCATGACATAAGCATATATCATATTGTTCTCAGACTCAGGAATCCGGAGATGGTTTAGCTGGGGGTTTTTACTCTGGCTCCATCATGAGGGCCCACATGTCATCTGATCTGGAATGGATGGAACCTAAACCACATTTCATCACTTCTGCCAATATATCATCGCCAACACCAACAAACTCAATATCTTCCAGATTCAACTTGGCCTGTCAAATCAGAGTCAAATGTAGCTGGTAGAAAATTACTTAATCAATATATAGTTGGGTGTGGTAGTTGAGACTCTGACTAATAAACTCTCCTGTAGGAGATCTGGCTGAAATTTGACCAAATTGAAAAAAAAAAAAAGATGGCCTCTAAGCCAGGGATTGAAAATGCGGTGTCTGGTAAATGGGCCACATCACAGTCATTGGAATCTGATTAAAAGGCATATTCCCTGAGTAGCAGGGGTACAGTTCCACGTTAGAAAGCTTGCCTGGCCTATGTGAGCACTTGAGCCCTGGATTCAAGTACCTTTATGGAAAGGATCTGGAATTCAGGCAGGATAGTTGGTGTGGGGGTGAGTAGGTGGGGGGTGGAGCAGATGTCAGTGTGCTTGGAAAGTCGTGCAGCCTACATCTGGACAGATCAAGCAGAGGAACTTGTCACAAGAGAACAGTATTTTAAATATTCTGCTAATAAAACTAAAGGTTTTTATTTCCCCCAAACCAAGGGACTGGAACATTATTCCAATTTCCCACTGGGATGCTAACAAATCTCATCAGGAAGCCAGACCTACAACTCAGAAAACTCATGCAAGATAATGGCTAGCATGGATTTGTCTGCCTGTGACTAAGGGGCCTTCTCTCTGGAAGAGAAGTCCTTTAAAACTATGACATGAATCTCAGAGGTCAACAGTATAAACACAAACTGTTTCAGATGGAAAAATGATTATAAGAAAATTTCGCTGCCGATGCCAATAGCTAGGAAAACAAACAAATAAAAATCAAATGATAAGCTGGGGAAAAGATTCATAATCCATATTAAAGGGCCTTTGAATGATCCTTTCTGGTGACTTCTCTTTCCATTCTACAGGGTTTTAAGGGAGGTTTGCTGACTTTTTTTTACACTTCACTGTTGCTGGAAGTGTTGCTGAGTCCTTAAAACACAATCACACAAACAAAACCTCAGCTGTTTTTGTACAAAGCATCCAACAGCTACCATGGGTTAACCAGCTTTCTGTCAGTGTAATTGAAATGACTGAAGTCACGTCATCTTGTCCTGATCTTACCCTAGCTTTACTTTATGTCTGCTTGGGTGCTTTTTAGTCCCTGACCCTGAACAGTCACACCTTGGCAACACATTAGGAACTTTCCATGATCCTGACCATGGTCCAAATGCATGACCAAAATATCTGCTTAACCTATAGGACAAACAAATGTCACCAGGTTCCCCTGAGCTACACCTGACAATAATGTCACTGTGGGTTTTGGCTTTAAAAATTCTGTACCCTTGAACTTTGTGCCAAGAGTTTTTCTGAGGCACTAGTCTGCTCCAGTTTAAACAAAGAACTCTAACATGGCCTTATATGCATGGTGATCCGTAACGTTCTCACCTGGCCTATATAGCATAATAAACATTGCGGACAACTCATAAAGAGAAAAAGTCTATTTTGGTCACAGTTAACAGTTCTAACCCATGGTTCATTGAATCCATTGCCTGTTGACCTCTGGCACATCGCTATGGGGATGTGTGGTGGAACGAAACCATCAACACTACGGCCAACAAGCAAAGGAGAGAGGGAGAGGTTCTGCAACCCTTTCAAGGTCATATGCTGCTGACCTGAAGACTTCCGGTTAGGCTTCACCTCCTAAAGGGTCCAGCTTCTCCCAGTAGTGCCACTGTGGGGATCAAACCTTTACCATGTAGACTTTGAGGGGAATTTAAGAACCAAATTACAGCTCGAGGTTCTTCTGCCCATCCTTTGGTGAAGATATAAGCCATGAAATAGCTCCCTATGGCCAGAAAAGTGAAAGAGGGAGACAGAGTCAGGGAGGTAGCAGGAATTCAAAATGAAGAGCTGGGAGGCAGGGGCAGGGAATCACCATATGAAAGAGTCTCCAATGACGGTTCTTCTGTGCATAAAAGTTGAGAAACATTAGCTTATGACTTCTGGAAACAGACTGACAGTTACAGGAACAAATCTCACAGTAGGAAGTTATAAATGGCCCTCACACATGCAATTCCTCCTTCTTCTAAAGTCTAGCTTCAGCATCCAACAGCAGTTTTCTGGTGAACTGTCTGAATTTCTTCATATTCAGATCATGGGCTAATCTAAATATACCCGGCTTATAGCTTAGATGATAAGCTATAATCTATATTATTATAGATTTAGACTACCATTCACACCTCCTAAGGTCATCTTTCACTGTTTTGAATCAGTCCTTTATGTTGATAAATTAATGCATTTTAAGCTTATACTTTTATCATAGTTCACCATGAAATTGGGTTGTTGTTGTCTAAAGAATGTTTCAGCCTGCAGTGGTGCTGGTGTTGGGAAAGTCATAGATGTAAAAATGTTGGCAGTTTTGAGTCCACCTGCCAGTGACTCTCTTGAAGGACTCGTGGATATGTTCAGGTTTTCTTTATAAACAAAGAGGAATTGTTTTTGTTGTTGTTGTTGTTGCCTGACTTCTTTGTTTACCTATAATGGTTACTTTTTCCTCTGATCTCCAGGCAAACTTTATTTATCAAAGTACAAATAAAATATCACCACACAGTGTAGAAGAGCATTATCCCACAGCAAATATAAATCGAAACTCTAAGGAGACAATACTTTTAAGTCCCTAATGGCATGGTTAAAAACAAAAAGGATATGCTCAAAAACATGACAATATCAAATTCTGGCAAGGATGTAGTTCAAGACTATATTAATTACTTTTCCACTGCTGTGAAGAGACACCATGGCCAGGGAAACTTATAAAGGAAAGCATCTAATTTGGGCTGATGTTTACAGAGGGTTAGAGTCTATGAGTATAACAGCAGGCAGGTAAGCATGGTCCTGGAGCAGTAGCTCAGAGCTTACATCTAATCCATAGTCTGAGGGAAGAGGGAAAGATGGAAGGATGGATGGAGGGAGAGAGAGAAAGAGGGAGGAAGGGAGACAGAGGTAGATAGAGAGATGGATATAGAAATGGATAGATGGATAGATAGATAGATAGATAGATAGATAGATAGATAGATAGATAGACAGAGACAGAAATACACACACAGAGAGAATTGGGATTGTTAAAGGCTACCCTAATGACACACCTTCTCCAACAAGGTCACACTTCTTAATCCTTCCCAAAAAGTTCTACCAACTGGGGACCAAACATTCAAATATATGAGTCTATGGGGGTCATTCTCATTCTTAATTCTTACGCACTGCCAGTGGGAATGAAAACTATTGTGGTTACCGTGCTAAACAACTTAGTAGTTTCATATAGAATTAAGCACATATACCACATACTCAGAAATCCTGTTTTTAGATATTTATTTACTCAAGAGAAATGAATACATATGTCCACACAGACACATGCATATGGATGCTCAAGCAGCATTACTCATAATGGTCATGAAGTGGAAACAATTTAAATGTCCATCTGATGAATGGATCAACTACAGTGATCTACAAAGTGGGATACAACTGATTATCAAAGGAAATGAACTACTAATACATGCAGTGGAATGCATTAATCCCAAAGGCATTATATACACTGAAAGAAAACAGCCTGAAATGATTAGCCTATGAGATTCTAATTCTATGGCAATCTGGAAAAGGCAAAATGATCAAGAATAGAGAGCAGATCACTGATCACTGGCTGGAGGGCCCCAATTACAAGAGTTGTGTGTGTGTGTGTGTGTGTGTGTGTGTGTGTGTGTAGGGGTATGATGGTAGTGTCTCATAACTTGACCAAGGATGCTGTTCATTATACTGTTGTATGATATTTTATTTGTGTTCTGACAAATAAAGCTTGCCTGGAGATCAGAGGGCAGAGCTAGCCACTAGCTAACTATAGAGGCCAGGCATCGGTGGCACACACCTTTAATCCCAGCATGTGGGAGGAGGAAGCAGGAAGATCAAGAGTTCAAGGCTACTCTGGGCTATACAGTTGAAAAAAGAAACAAAATCAGCCAGTGGAGGCTCACATCTTTGATCCCAGCACTAAGGAGGTGGAGACAGGAATATAAGGCATGTTGAGATAGGATTGCCCCCATTCAATCTGAGGATTCGTAGAGACAGGATCCCCCTTAGTTGGTCTGAGATTTTGTAGAGGTAAGAAGTCTCTGGTGGCTGGCAATTCCTGACTCCGCCCTTCCTCTTTCCAGCATTTTTAGTTTGGTTGCCCCACCTATATTTCCTGCCTGGCTACGGGCCAATCAGCATTTTATTAAACCAATTCCAGTGACAAATCTTTACAATGTACAAGAGGATTATTCTACAGCATTTCCCCTCTTTTTGTCTAATTAAAAAGGAAGGTTTTAACTTTAACATAGTAAGATTATATACAACAAAAAGTTATTAAGAATTGCAGTAACACTAGTCCATTTGTATTTGGCAAAATTAGAGAAAATACTTAATTATCTATCTTATCATGGTGAGTCTAAAGTTTTGTATCTGATTTGCTCTCTATTATAACTAAGGAAAACTATAATTATACAACTGTATGTGTTTGTTAGAATAAAAAAGTTTAGCTGGCATGATAATGTACTTCTGTTTAGCACTCAGAAAACACTGAGGTAGAGAGATCACAAGTTCAAATCCAGGCTGAGCTACAGAGAAAGACTCTGTGTCTAAGAACAAGTTGAGATTTACTTTATGTAAATTATAACTTAATGAATTTGACTTAATAAGTGCACATTTACTTAGACATAGACTGATCTGATAAACAATGCTTTTCTGAATTGAAATTCTAGTTACTATACGAATACTTTAGTATTAAAATTTTTACTATAAGAATTCCTCCACTTTTCAAATAACCTTTCAAATACGATTTGTTATTTTTACGTATGTATCTGTTTGTGTGTGTCCCTGTGTATGTATATGTACACATGTGCAGGTTTCAACAGAGACCAGGAAAGGGCATCAGACACCCCTGGAGCTGGAATTACAGGTCGTTGTGAGCTGCCCAACAGTAGGTGCAGGGAACCAAAATCAGGTCCTTGGTGAGCGTAGCAAGGCTCTTAACTGTTGACCTATCTCTCTAGTTCCTTCAGTAAATGTTTTTCAGAATGATTTACTAAGTTTACTAAGCTGGAATTTGGGCCCAAACTACTAGATATATCTAATATCCATTTCAGATATATAGAAAGCCCAGATGTGTCCCCTTATGGTTAGTCTAAACAAAACTAACTTAAGGCAAGCCCCATTCACTATGCTATACCATTCACCTATTCTCTGCCACTCAACCAGCCATGGCAGCATTAAGATCTGAATGAGCCCTTTTGGGCTCCCATGCTTGGTTCTCATTGGTTCTCAGACTGTTTAGAGGATTTAGACCTTTGAGGTAGTCCCTAATGAGAAATTTGCCAGGAGGAACTTGAACAATATGTCTAATTGCAACCAACCAAATGTCTCCTACCATGCGAGTTTGCCAGACAAGTAGTGAGTGGAACAGTGGACCCCACAGTAGGTACAGTAATTTATCTACTGTTTATGCTTTTTTTTTTTTTTTTTTTTTTTT
>CABHPH010137359.1:0-14106 GCA_902168325.1 Peromyscus nudipes
CCTAGAAATTAGAAGAACACCGCATCCACAAACAAAAATCAAAAAAAGGGGAAAAAAAAACAAAAAAAACCCCTAACAAAAAAAAAAAAAAAAAAAAAAAAAAAAAAAAAAATAGATGCGCTAACCTATGTTCCCACCAGCCATCACACACGCCTATACCTCCGCACTTAGGTTTTCTTAAATTAATCACGTGTTTGTTCAGTTTGTGGGAGTGAGTTCTCTCCTTTGATCACGTGGGTCCTGGTTCAAATTCAGGTCATCAGGTTTGGTGGCAGGAGCCTTTATCTGCTAAGACATCTGGCTGGGTTAGCACTTACCTGTTTCCTGTCAAAATGTTAATGTCTACCACAGTACTGTAATTCCCACACTTGGTAGTTTTTTTTCTTTTTCCTTAAATAAGCTTTCTTGACAGACTCTACATAATACAGGGTGCCACGTTAAAGTGTACAATGATTTTTAGTATATTCACTGAGTAGCCATCACCACAACTTAGCCCTTTTATCACTCTGAAGGAAACCCTGTGTCCTTTGCAGTTGCTCCTCATCCCCCTCAACTGTCACAGGTCTAGACAACCTACACTTGCTTCTGTTGGACATTTCATACTAACGAGAGCATGCAATGTGTGGTCTTTGTGAATGATTTCCTTCATTTAGCATGTGTCCTGGTGTGGTGGTTTGAATGAGAATGGCCCTCATAGGTTCTTATGCTTGGATGTTTGGTCCCCTGTTGGTGGAATGTTTGGGAAGGATTAAGTGGTGGCCTTGTTGGGGGGAGGTGTGTCACTAAGGGTGGGTTTTGAGCTTTCAAAAGCCCAGACCATTCCAGTTGGTTCTCTGCCTCCAATTTGCAGATCAGGATGGGTGTAAGCTCTTAACCACTGCTCCAGTGGCCGCGTGCTTGCTGACATGCTGCCCGCCACCATGATCAGGGACTCTAACCCTTCAGAATCATGAGCATCAGTAAACACTTTCTTTAAAGTTACCTTGGTCATGATGTCTCTTCGCAGGAAAAGTAACTAAGACACCTGCTTATCTTTGTCATAGCCTAGAGTCATGGGAGAGGACGTCCTCAACCGAGGAATTACCAAATGAGATTGGCATGTGGACATGTCTCTCTGTGTGAATCTTATTTATACAGGACAGTCCAGACCACTGTGGGCAGCACCATCCCTAGGCAGGTGGTCCTGAGCTACATAAGAAGGCTAGTAGCTAAGGTGCTGGAGAGGTGGCTCAGCAGTTAAGAGCACTGGCTGCTCAACCAGAGCTGCTGGTTTTATTCTCAGTACTCATGTGATGGCTCACAACCATCTGTGACTCCAGTCCTAGGGGATCTGATACCCTCTTCTGGCCTCCACCAGCATGCAAGTGGTACACAGACAAACTCAGGCAAAACACCCAGACACATTTTTAAAAACTATTTTTGCATATATATTTTTATTTTATATGCTTTGGTGTTTGGGCTGCACTTATGTCTGTGTGAGGGTGTCAAATCACTTGGAGCTGGACTCCAGACAGTTATGAGCTGCCATGTGGGTGCTGGAAATTGAACCCGGGTCCTCTGGAAGAGCAGCCAGTACTCTTAAGCCCTGAGCCATCTCTCCAGCCCTCAGACACTTTTTTTTTTTTTTTTTTTTTTTTTGGTTTTTCGAGACAGGGTTTCTCTATGTAGCTTTGCGCCTTTCCTGGAACTCACTTTGTAGACCAGGCTGGCCTCGAACTCACAGAGATTCGCCTGCCTCTGCCTCCCGAGTGCTAGGATTGACACTTTTTTAAAAAATGGAAAAAAATAAAAGTAGCTAAGCATAGCCAAGCATGAGTCTGTCTCAGTTTCTCTTTTACACACACGCGCACACACACACACACACACACACACACACACACACACACACAGGAGGAGAGAGAGACGACAGAGAGAGAGAGAGAGAGAGAGAGAACGAGAACAAGAGTACGGGTACACTATTCATTTGTGGATTGTTTCAAGCTCCCATTTGGTTCTTGTCTTGATTTCCCTCAATGATGGACCATGGCCTGGAAGTGTAAACCAAATCAATCTTCCTCCATCCTAAGTTGTTTTTGTTCATGGTGTTTGTCATAGCAACCGAAAGGAAACTAGAACAGCATGTTTTCAGGGTTCAGTTGACTGTAACATTAATCAGTATTTCCTTCTATTGCCAAACAATATTCCATTGAATGAACATTTTACTTGCACATTCCTCAGCTGATAGGTGTGTTTTTACCTTGTATTATGAATACCATGAGCCCTCTCTTTCTCTCTCTCTCTCTCTCTCTCTCTCTCTCTCTCTCTCTCTCTCTCTCTCTCTCTGGTTGTTTTTCTGTGTAGCCCTGGCTGTTCCAAGACTCACTCTGTAGATCAGGCTGGCCTCGAACTCAAAGATCTGCCTGCCTCTGCTTTCTGAGTGCTGGGATTAAAGGCGTGCGCCAGCATCATTCCACTAAGAACCCTGTTTTTGTTTCTCTTGCATATATGCCATGGAGTGGAATTTCTGTCATATCATAATCATGCTTAACCTTTCAAGGGAGAGCCAGACTTAAAATAGTTGCATCAATTTACATTCTCACCTTTCATGTTAAGAGGGTTCAGCTTCTCCACACATTCACTAAGTATTTCTTTTTGTCTATAACTATAGACATTCCAGGAGTGTGAAGTGTTGTTTCATGGTGGGGTTTAATTTTGTTTTTATTGTTGTCTTGAGACAGAGTCTCCCTCTGTAGCTCTGGCTAGCCTGGAACTCACTGTGTAGACCAGGCTGACTTCAAACTCACAAAAATCTGCCTGTCTTTGCCTTCAGAGTATTGGGACTAAAGGTATGTACCACCATACACAGCATCCCATGGTTTTAATTGTACTTCATTGTAGATGTAACCAACCGTCTTATAAATAAGAAACACAGAACCAATGCAAAGAAGAAAGCCAAGAGGTCAGAGCTAAGAGCTAAAACCTTACCCGTCCTCCTGCAGTGGTCCTACCTCTCCGAAGGAGCCGCTACTTCCTGTTTAAAGTCTTTATATAGTCTCTGTTCTGCCTTCTCATTGGTTGTAAACCCAACCACAGGACTGCCTCATCACGGCCTGTCTGTATAGACCTCCAGGTGTTCTGTGGTTAGTATTGAGATTAAAGGCATGTGTATCCAATGCTGGCTGTATTCCTGAACATACAGAGACTTACCTAGCTCTGTCTACCAAGTGCTGTGATCACAAGCGTACACCACCACTGCCCTGCTTTCCTATGGCTTGCTAATAGCTCTGACCCCCAGGCAACTTTATTTATTAACATACAATTAACATTTTGGTACAAAAGAAAAATATCACCATACTTCATGACTACTGAAGTTGAACATCCCATCTTCTCATATGCTTTTATTTATAGCATGACTTTTTTTTTTTTTGAGACAAGAGTCTCATGTAGCCCAGGTTGGCCTCAAACTCACCTGAGACTCATCTTTTGCCTCAGCCTCCTGGGTGCTAGTATTACATCTGTGAGCCACCCGGTCCAACACATTTTAAAAATGTATTTTTGTGTTTGAGTGTCTATATCTACATGGTTTGAGACCATATCTACGTATGTGTATCACATTCATGTCTGTGACTGAAGAAGCCAGAGAAGAGTGTCAGATTCTCTGGAACTGAAGTTATAGGTGGTCGTGAGCCACCATGTGGGTGCTGGGAACCAAACCCAGGTCCTCTGCAAGATCAGCAAGTGCTTTGAACAGGTGAGCCAACCTCCTTCCCTTTTAAATGTGTGCATGTGTTTATGTATGGGTCTCTGTGTGCAGGTACTCATGGGAGCCAAAGGATTGCACTGAATTCCCTGGAACTGGAATCATAGGCTGTTGTAAGCTACTTGATGTGAGTGCTGGGAACTCCCAGTGCTCCTAACTGCTTTTTCTCTAGAGCCACACTGGTTTTTATAACTTAAAAATGCAGCCTCTATTTCTCAAGACAGGGGCTCTAGACCAGGCTGGCCTCAAACTCCCTATGCAGTGAAGGATGAATTGAACTTCTGATCCTCCTACCTGCCTCCACCTGTCAAGTGATGGGATTACGGGTGTGCACCACTACACCCAGCTTTATACAGTGCCGAGGACTGAACTTAGGGCTTTGTGCATGAGAAGCAAGCAGTCTACCAACTGAGCTACACCCACAGTCCAAGCTTATGTTATCTAGTAGCAAAAATGAATCAATAAAACAATCACAAATAAGCATAGAGACCAAAACAAGGTTTGCAGTTGCCCTAGGCGGATGACCAAGCTCTCCAGAGTCAGGCCGCACAGAATAGCATAGCCTGTTAAGATTTCAAGAGAGCTCACTCTCCTAGTGTTAACATTCTAAATATGACAGAAATCATGTCTCTCTCACAAATGGGGAGGGGGTGTGAGAGCGCACACATGTAATATAAACACTTGGGAGCCTGAGGTAGGAGGATTACCATAAGCCTGAGGCTGGTCTGGGCTACATAGTGAGTTTCAGGTCAACCTGAGTTATAAGATCCTGTCTTAAAGGCAAAAACAAAAACAAGCAAAACTCATCCTCTCAGAGGCTCGCTCTTCACTGCTTATCTTTCTAACATGCAAGACGAGTACAGTGGTACACAAATGTAGCCAAAGAGGCTGAGACAGTTCAAGGTCAGCCTGGGCTACATACTGAGTACCAATCCCAAACATCAGTACATAGACCCTGCCTCAAAATAAATTAAGTAAGTAAGTAAGTAAGTAAGTAAGTAAGTAAATAAATAAATAAATAAATAAATAAATAAATAAATAAATAAATAAATAAATAAATAAGGAGTGGGTGCTGGGGAAATAGTTCAGTTGGTAGAGTGCTTGCCTACTGTGATGTTATCTTGGTTATCCACTTGATTTGGTCTAGAAACATCTAACAGGCATACTTTGTGAGGGCATTTCTAGAAAAGGTTATGAGGGAGGAAAGACCTTCTCCCAGTGTGAAAGGTGCCTTCTTCCAAGCAGCCCTGATTCTAAGAGGCCTGGAGGTTGGAGGGAGGAGCCTTGCTCTGCCTGCCGACCTTCCCTCCTGGCTGGCAAGCACATCTACTCTGCCATTGCTGCTATCCTGCCCTGACACTGAAGAACAGATGCTCTCCAGGAATCTTCCAGGCTCAAGTGGGCAGCCTTGTGAACTGAGATGGTACTGGGTTTTCAGCTTCTCTAGGGAGCAGATGGCTATTACTGAACAACTCAGCCCTGGTGTATGAGCCAGTCTAATCAATCTCTTTTCATCATATTCATTCTATCAGTTCTTTTTCTCTAGAGAACCCCAATATATCTGTCCCTGGGTTTGATCTCCAGCATTACATAAAGTAGGTGTGGTGGTGCACATCTGTTATCCCAGCACCTTAGAGGCAAGAGATTACAAAATTCTGAGTTATCCTTGGCCACACAGTAAGACAGGATCTGTGTAACAAGGCTTGCCCTAGTTACACAGATCCTGTCTCAAGAAAGTAAATTTAAAAAAGCAAGTCAGATCCTGATTAACCTCCATTTTCCAAATTCTCACACGAGCTGAGATCCAAAAGTTTTGCAAAGTACATGACTCACCCTGATCTGGTTGCTGCCTTCCTCTCTAGTCACGCCTCCCACCATTCTTCCCACACATCCATTAACTGGTAATGCTCTGAATCTGACACTTTCTTAGTCATATAAATTTGCATATGACTATTCTCTGCCTTAAGTGGCATTCCCTACTCCCAGACAACTCCTACTTAAGTCTTCAAAACTCAAATCAGACATCCTTCATCTTGTGATGTTTTCCTGAGGCGCTCTGGCTCTCACCCTGACAGGAGTGGCCTCAGGGTTCCTAAACACAGCCCCATTACTGCAGAACACTACAAATGTGTGGATAGCCCTCTGACAAAATAGAAGCAATCTTGAGGGTCTTGGCCCTCGGCCTGGAGTAGGTGTCCATGTTTTCATAGTTGCCTAGGAAGCGGGTGAACAAAGAGGAGACACAAGGTAACGAACTGGGCCGTCAGAATACTGTGTTGAATGAGGTGGAGTCCAATGCCCTTCCAGTACCTCTGAAACATGACCACAAGAACAAACTGGAAAGAACTGAATTCACCACAAGAAGAAATTCAATCTATACATGTTCAAGTTTTATTACAAAGTATGATGGGCAGAAAATACGGTACTTCTTATACAGGAGGCTGAAACAGAACGAACAGACTTAATGTACGTAGGAAGAAGAAAAGTCACAGAAAGAACACTCCACTCTCGGATGCTTTTCAAGTTGCCTCCGGTGGAGAATCCTAAGCTCATTCACAGCACAGTGTTAATATTTTATTACAAGCCCTGTATACAATCAGCCCTGTGAAAATAATATTTATAAAGGAGACATGGTTACAGTACAGTTCTGCAAGGGGGCAGCTTCCTCTCCACTTGAACGAGTGATGCCACAAAAGCTTTAGAAGGGAAGTTTAAATATCTAAGAAAGTAAGTTCACACAGAGAGACTAAAGGGCACAGAAACGGACCAATTAGAGCTTAACATTGTGTAGAACAAGAAATCTCCATTTTCTACATAGAGGTTTATACAATCATGCTATAAGTCACACACAGGGTGGGGCAAGGGAAAGTCACTGACAGAGGGGTCATAAACACACGGGACCAAAGCAAGTGACTCATTTGACTAAAGCGATTCAAAGCTTCAGGTCAACAGTTTCCCTAACACATTGGACATCCCACTCAGGCCAAGTGAGAACACTTCTTTCAAATAGTATATAGCACAGTTCGGCTTCACTGAGTTGTCCCAAAGGTGGCTGCTTTTTGCTTGTACATTTTCCGGCTGTCACACAGACTGTCAACATCCTTCTTCTGGAGTTCAAACTTCCCTTAGCTTATTGTTTCTGGCTGACATGTTAGTTCAAACCTTTTGGGAGAAGGCACCTGCAGGTTTCCTTATTTAAAAAGTGCCATCTAGATAGCAGCCCAAGGAGCTTGTTCATTCCATAATGTCACATGCTTGACTCTGACCATTAGCAGCAATGACAGTATGGGAGGAAGAGAGAATGTAGTGGGGTGAGGTGAACAAGCTCTGAGACATGAGATACTCAGCTGCAGCCTCCCCAGAGCAGAGAGGACAATTCTTGGAAAGCCTGTTAGGGTTCATGGTGACACTGCTCAGGTCAGCTCTTCTCTCAGAAAATCAACCTAAATGCTAAGCACTCTCCACCTTCCTCATTGCCGCTCTAAAGGAAACATCACTTTGAGGCCTCTACTGCAGTGGTACTCTCCATCTTAAGCCAGGTGATTAAAGGAACTGTCCTATTTTCAAAATGGGGAAAGTAGGGGACAGTTCTGGACTGCTCAGCCATGTTTGGTAAACTCCAGAGTCCTCCATGTCCTTACAGTCTAGGAACCTAGGGCCCAGGCTACATTGGGGAGAACATTCTACAGTGGAAAGGAATAGGAGAAAAGAAAAACCAAAGAGAAGAGGCTAGAGTGCAGTTCAGTGGTAGAACACTTGCCTAGCACGTGTGAGGGCCTGCGTTTGATCCCCATCACCGCGCGCGCGCGCACACACACACACAATGAAAAATGAAAGGGCAAAGGGAAGATAAAGAAAGAGGGGGATCTACAAGAAGAACCATGGGTGCTGGGGACAGGGGCACATGCCTGTGATTCCAGCACTCAAGGAGACTGAAATAAGAGGATCCTAAGTTCAAGGACAGACTGGCAACAGTATCATGTACTGTCATGGGACTCCCTACTTAGAATTTAACCCCCAGACGTCACCTATAGCAGCCCTGCTGTAGGAAGGGCTCTTGGCCCCTAGCTGTCACCCTCTTCCTAGTTACCCAGTGACACACGTTTGATTAACAGCACTGGAAGGCCAGCCTCGGCTGAGGTCCAGGCTCACTTCACAGCTATGAGACTCTCAATGCTCCTCCCTCAGGCCCTCTGTGTTCTCTAGTGTTTCCTCCTTTGATCCCAAGAACTCATTTTCTCCTACACCCTAAAATACCAAATTTCAACTGTAACAATCATCAAAACACTGTAGGATTCTGATTTTTTTTTCCTGTTCTTCCTGAATTATATATAGGCAGTTATCAGAGATCCAATTCTGATTTCAATAAAAAATTATCATCCAGAGAGATACAATCTCCTGTGGGGAAAAGCCTCAAGCCTATGAAAGCCTCAGACCCATTCAGCAGTTCAGCTCTCTGCTAATCTGACTGAGCACGCAACCTCCCACACAGCACAGACAGAAAGCACAGGCCAGAACCTTTGGTTTAGCATGCCAAAGCCAAGTCCAAACAGCACTGCAGCCACACCGGAGCCTGAAGCTACAGCCCCTGGAGGAGAACAGATCTGGAGGTCCTGACCCACCTCCCTGTTAGTCTAAGAACTGGCAAATTTAAACAGACTGGCTTTTGACACTTTAATACATCTGTACTTCTGGGAGGATGGCAGACTAAGCGACTTTCTGTATCTCAAGGCTACAGAAATCTCTTCCTCAGCCACAGGGCCACCTACCCATGCTCTAAAGGGAGGGTGAGAGAGCTGGCACTTCAAAATGCCAGCACCCCTGCAATGGTGGGTGCATGCATATTTGAAGATGGAGACAGCAAGAGTCTTACCTGGACCGGATGGAGGGCAGAGAAGGCAGGCTAACGAAAGATGACAAGCGTCCACAGAGCAGGGAAAAATCATCATGTGGTTGTTTCCAAAGCACATAGCTATCTCAATCAAATCTATTCTAATAACTACTACTAACTTTAAAAACTTTGTTTTCAAATTCCAGTTGACAAACCCCATCATCCAGCCCAAGTCAAAGCCCACTCAGAACACAGAGGCCCAGCAGGCCCTACTACCACTCCTGACTTCCACTGCAGACCCAGCACAGGAGAAACTGGGGGCTCCTAAGAAGCAACCTGAATTAGCAAGCCTGCCACCCTCAAGGACTCTGTACTAGCTAGCAAACACCACTGAAAGCAGACGTAATCACAATTTGTGCTCTCTGTCTGTAAATGATGCAGGGCAAAGCACATGCTAGTGCAGGAACATTAATCTCAAGCAGACAGCCAGCCAGAGATCAGAAATCAGAATGACAAATCAGGAAGGCCGAGGGGAAACACCCTGACTGAAAATGCTTTTCCTGTGGGACGAGCCCCTATGTAGTAAAGCGATCTAAGACTTTGGGCATACAGCTGCAGCAGCTGTAGGAAGCGAGCTAAGACTCAGAGAGTCCATGTGCACAGAACAATGAGTCAACGTTTACTTCTCCAGCAATGACAGCCAAGTGGCCAAAACCATTAAATTTCAGGCCTGCTACTCTCCTCATGTCAGAGAATCTAAGAAACCTTTAGGCAGCTCAGCAGAAAATAAGCCAGGCAAATTCTCCCTAGAGCGTGTCCCAAACTCTGCCAGGGACTCATCTAAAGTCAGAACCATCCAAGTCCCCTCCATGGAACCCATTCATGTAACGGAAACAAACACCTGAGGCCTGGAGGTCAGCTCGGCCAACTGCAGCCTACAAAGTCCAATACTGCTTGGAACCTAAACTCAGGGGGCGGGCAAGTGTCCCAGATGGAGAGACTCTTGATGACTGGCCCTGGGGCCTAGGATTCCTTTGTAGTCGTTTACTTGGTGGCCTGGAATCACCACAGCTGATTAGCACATCCTTTAGGAGAACTGCCTGTCTAGCTCAATCTAAAGATCTTGTTCAGGGTCAGGACAGACAGCACCTCTCAGGAGTCTCTCATTCACAGCACTCAATCCAGAGATGGACCAGAATCCCCCCAGGCAGAGAAAACTCAGCAAACAAATACCGAAGCTTAGCTTAGATCTTTACTGCCTATCATTCAGGTTCTAAAATGGAAAAATAGATTCTGAAACCAGGTATTGGAAACACAACATAAGTTCAGCTTTCCTGGAATGGTTCTCCCTCAGCCTGGCCCCTAGTCAACTGCTCACTTCAGCTCCACCGGGTACTCATTAGTGAAGCCAGAGAGAGGAACTGGAGGGTGGGACAGAGGCTTCCTATGTCTGTCCTGGGCCTGTCAGGCCTTCAGGACCCAGACTGAGAAAGGTGTGAGTCAGAAGCCTTGAGAGCACCAATGCAGTTCTGAATCCCAGTCAGGGTGTGCCGTACAGGCAGTGACGCAGGAAGACAAACTGCTCTTGGGGTCTAGGGTCCAGGAGCCATTGCAGGCACTGAGGGAGGAGAGGAAGGTACAAAGAGGGAGGACTGTAAAACCAGGAAACCAGGAAGATGAAATTCCTTTCATAAAAAAATTAGCCGGATAAATATACAAAGTTGAGGTTTGTTAAAAGACACTGATACCAGGAGGAAAGACAATTTGAAATTGGCATTTGATCCCATTTAAGTGCTAGCATGGACACGGATGGGGACAAGACATGGACTACTGCCTCGGGCAGTAAACAGACAGACATGGGGCACATGGACACAGACAGAGCCAGTGCTTGTACTGTTCATGAACACAACAGCTGACAAACAGATATACAGAAATGTTTAATTGAAGAAGCAAAGAAGAGGAAAGCAGAGAAATCGTAAAACCCAGCCCTGGGCTGCGGTGCACCACACAGCACAGTCCTGCACAGACAGCGAGGGGCAACTGGCCTGGACTCCTACAGCAGCTTCTGGACACAGTGGGTGTAAAGCAACAAGAGACATACTGGCCACTGGAAACATGTTCTTCTTACGTGGGGAGGGAAGGGGCAGAGGCTGAAACACACAAGCCCCAGCCCGGTAGGTGAGGCGCCACAGAGACTACACACGGAGTATCTCCAGGCAGTTGTTGTAGCAGATGGCAATCCAGTCAGGCTGAGTGGAGGCCCACTGCACATTGTTGATCTCTCCCTCAGCTGTGTAGGCCAGGATTGGGTCCTCGATGGCCCGAGGCATCTGCTGGATATCCCAGATGAGAGCCTGGTGGTCATCCGCTAGAGAAAATGCAAGCAAGAACGTCACAGCTCAGACAACGGGGTAACAATCTTACATTTGGAGAGTCAGTCACAATTTGCAAAACATTCGCTCATCAAAACTTTGTGAGGGAGGTTTTATTTTAGAGATGAGGAAACCAAGATTTAGCAATATTACGATTTGCCCCATCATGCCATGTAGCCAGCGGGTGGCAAGGTCAGGACTCAGATCTGTCCTGACTCCACATTCTAGGTCCTTAAGCTCCGTCCACTGCACCAGGGTTAGAGAATCAGATCAGGACATTGGATTCGGGAATCAGGAGAGGACATGGGATGCAATGGTCCCAAAATATGATGTCACTTTCAGCCACTAAAAATACTTACGTGAATGAAGATGCTTCTCTGATGACTGCTTCCCATTTTATGTATATTTACACTTCAATGAGTTGTACAGATGATTGACATAAAGTGCTAAATAGACATGCACCATTAAAAGAAATTCCATCTGTGCTTGTGATCCCAACAATAGGGGATTGGGGACATAGCTCAGTGGTAAAGTATCTGCCTATCATGGTCAATATCCTTGGACCAATCCCAGCACCATCAGCAAATAAACAACAAAAAAAAACCCTCAACCACTGCCAACTAATGTGTTTTGCTAGGTATAGTGGCACAGTCCTAGCACTTGGGAGGCAGAGACAAGTGGACTGCTCAGCCTGATCAATACAGCAAGTTACAGCCAGACAGTACTACGCAGTGCGATCCTGTCTCAACAAAATAAGTAAATAAAAATAAAACAAAATAATAAGGAACAAAACAGTACTCTGGAAGCAGAAACAGGACTGCCCTGAGTGTGAAGCCAGTCTGGAGTCTACACAGCAAGTTACAGGGCAGCCAGCACTAGAGAATGAGACCCTGACTACTCCAAGCAGTGTTCTCTCTTGAGATAATGACCAGACACTACAGTCTGTCAGAGCTACCGCTCACTGTCTTCTAAAGGTCATGATTAAATCTTTTTTAAAACTTATCCTCAAGCTGGGTGGTTTGTGGTACATGCCTTTAATCTCAGCACTCGGGAGGCAGAGTCAGGCAGATCTCTGTGAATTCAAGGCCAGCCTGGGCTACAGAGTGAATTCCAGGACAGCCAGAGCTACACAGAGAAATCCTGTCTGGGGGGAGGGAGGGGTGGAACGACACAAATTGAAAAGATGATTTCTACCCTTTGACTTATTACAGCTCTGTATTGTTTTCATTTAATAACAGACTTGCATTATTTCTAGAACAAAGCACTTGATAAGCAGCATATTTTTGAGAAGTACCGTCTTTGAGGAAAATAGTAAAATGAGAACTGTAAGTCAAACTACTGACTAGGTAAGGCTTTGTGAAGGTGAAAGACCCAAGGCCCAAGCGAGGTAATTCCTGGTAGTGCCAAAGACCCTGTCACAGTCAAGAGGGTGCTTCTTCTTCTAAGAACTCAGACTCCCGGGGGACTAGTACCTACCCCTACAGGAATACACACCCAGGTTTGTCAGGTCTGTATCTGATACACACCATCATTAGTCAATGAAAGATGTTCTGAGACCAACTGAATACAAAAGAGCACCTGGAGTGTGGACTGCTTCAATCTCACAAAACTGCCCTGGAAACAGCAAGAATCACACTCCTGGGGAGTCAGGATCTTCACTCTCTGATACTTGCTGCTGTCATGGTTACCTGCGGTGCAGATGTGGCAGGATGAATGTGGGGCCCAAGCAATGCCATTGACACATGCTCGGTGGTTGTTCAGCCTGGCGACAGGTGTGCAGGGAACTCGAACATCCAGAATTACCACCTGCAGAAACAGAAAAGGGCCAGCAATTGCAGAGTGAGGCAGGAAAAACAAACAAACAAAATACACTATCACACACACAAATATTAAGCATAATCTTTTCATTTGTGGAATTGAAGAATATTAAAGACAGGATTTCCTAAAGATGGAGAAAGAAAGAAACAAAGAAACAAACACAAAGAAACAAACACATCTGTGCTGAGAGACACTGGGCTTTAGACATTATAATGGAGAAGGGGAAGCAGGACAGGCAACGTGAGTTTGGATGGTCCATAAACACCTTTGGTAAGTGCCTATAGGAAAATATGATGGTGGCAGCACACGCCTTTAATCCCAGCACTCAGGAGGCAGAGGCAGGCGAATCTCTGTGAGTTTATGGCCAGCCTGGTCTACAGAGCGAATTCCAGGAGAGGCACCAAAACACTACAGAGAAACCCTGTCTCGAAAAACCAATCAATCCTCAATCAATCAATCAATCAATCAACAAAATTAAATGAAAATCCGTGTATCTTAGCTAGGGAGAATGAGCCCCTAACCAAAGCAGAATCTGGAATGTAAGAAGTCTGAGGCACAAGCTTCACCCAAACCAAGGTTAACCACTGTACCCTCTCAACCAACAATCCCCCCCTCATAAAACCTAGCAGACCACAAGCTTTCGTTTGTATGTCTGCCTGCAACAGCTGGAGAGTGCCTAGAACACCAAGGGGTGGTCTACTTTCTTACTCAGACCCAGTAACTGTGACTTGGTTTAAATTTTAGTCATTTATATATTACTTGTCTTACTTTTTTTTTTTTGGCTTTTTTTCCCCCAGAGCTGAGGACCAAACCCAGGGCCTTGCGCTTGCTAGGCAAGTGCTCTACCACTGAGCTAAATCCCCAACCCACCTTTTTTTATTATGAAATTAATGTTTATTTGAATTTTTTGAATTGGTTGTATAACTAATTCATGATAAATTACCAGATGGATTTCTGTATTATTTCTTTAGGACTAGAGTTTTTCAATGACTTCATATTCGTACTCTTCAACTTAGAAGTTAGGAGACATATTTGTACATTTTAGCTTAAAAGCCTCTTGCTGACACTCTGTGCCAGTAACAGCACATCCTCCCGATGCCTGTCACTTTGATCTGGACTCTTATCTCGTTCATGAAGTTTCGGTACAGGATTAGCCTCTTTATTAACCACCACTGTTGCTCCACAAAGAGACTCCTGACCAAGGGACAAAAGGGAGCCTGAGGACTCATGGTGATTAGTGTACTTGCACTGAGTCCCCCTGCAGAGTCACGGTGGTTCTGTGTACCTGCACTGAGTCCCCTGCAGAGTCACGGTGGTTCTGTGTACCTGCACTGAGTCCCCTGCAG
>CABHPH010137359.1:19106-38604 GCA_902168325.1 Peromyscus nudipes
CCCCTGCAGTCATGGTGGTTCTGTGTACCTGCACTGAGTCCCCTGCAGCCACCATCACTGTTCTATTTGTCTTAGCTTTACTCTATCCGAATTTGTTTGTTTGTTTTTAAAAAAAGAAAAGGTTTTTCTATGTAGCCCTTGTTGTCCTGGAACTCTATGTAGACCAGGCTGGCCTTGAACTCATGGAGATCGGTCTGTCTCTGCCTCCTAAGTGCTGAGATTAAAAGCGCGCCACCACCATATCCAGTGAAAGTTTATTGGTTGGTTTTTTTTGTTTTTGTGAGAGTGTGTGTGTGTGTGTGTGTGTGTGTGTGTGTGTGTGTGTGTGTTTTGTTTTGTTTGTTTTTTGCTTTTGGTACTGGGGATTGAACTCAGGGCCTTGAGCATGCTAGACAAGCACTCTGTCACTAAGCTACATCACCACTGTATCAGAAATCCATAACACAAAAGCAGTGCAATTGCAGTGAGTTTGTGGCTAGCCTAGGATACACAGTAAGTTCTAAGCTAGCCTGAGCTACAGAAACTGTTTCACCAAAGAAGCAGGGAGAAGCCGAACACAGTCCTTTTTGTTGATCGGGTTCCTCAGTCTAGGTCCTTTTGTCGTTCTGAGTAGACTGAAACTCTTAGGGACTATCTGTGCATTGCAGGATGATTAGCAGCCGCCTCCCTGATCGTTACCTACTTGATGCCAGAACACTCTATGCTTCCTCCTTAACTCTTGACAACCAAAAACATTTCCAGGTATTTCCAAAGATCTACTGGGCACAAAACTGCCACCATCTGAGAGCTATTCTTGTAAATACACTAGGCAGACTGGAGTCAAGGGACAGAGCCAATAGGGCTTACCTCCATTCCATCCATGGCCATGGTGGCAAGGTAGTTAGGGTCCTGCTTGTTCCAGCAGAGGCGAAGCAGTGGGTGATGCTGTGGGTCTTCGTAAATGATGGTGCTGTGTTCCAGATGGCGGAGGTCAAACATCCTCACAGAGCCATCCGCACCCACAGAGGCAAACATGTCCCTGCCCCCTCCGGCTCGGCTGAATGCAATATCATAGACCTGTTGGAAGAAGTTTCAGGTCTACATCAGTCGTCTCCTTTTCCCAGTTCCTATGAACCCCAACTTATGACACAAAGGCAGGTAAGTTAGTGGCTTCTCAGAGAATAAAGATCATGCTACCACAGGTCCTGGCTTCTACTCTTCCCCTTAAAACCCTGTGATAAAACAAAACCTACACACCCGAAGTCTGAAGGCAGCTATTTTCTGGCTTTGGTGGATTCACTTCTATGTAATCAGATGCAGGTTCATGACAAACTACATCATGGTTCTGCCAAGCTGGTTCTGCTATAAAACCTAGACCTGAGATCCATTTGTAAGAAAAAAGTAATTATGATTTCTGTTTTTGTGTTTTTTAAAAGGGCACCTGGGAGCTGGAGAGATGGTTTGGTGGTTAAAAGTACTTGTTGCTCTTGCAGAAGACCCAGAGTCAGCTAAAAGTGGTCTGTAACTACAGTTCTGGAGGATCTGACACTCCCTCTGGCCTCCTCGGACATACATGTAGGCAAAACACTCATACACATAAAAATAAAAAGAAATAAATCTTGAAAGATAAAATAAGAAGTCGAGCATGTCAGAGACTACAGTGTGACGGAGGAACAGAAGGCAATCAAGGACAAGTATCCTCCAGTCAATCCAAAGTATGACTACCTGGACCCCACAGCTGATGTCCAGTTACATACATGGGGATATGCTCTGGAGGAAGCATCTGAACAGGGTGCCATGGCCAGGGTTACATGACAGATACAGGGACTGTGGAACCCTCCAAACAGTAGAAGTAGAAACCCAAAGAGATGACTTGCAGATGCTGTTCTTTCACTTTTTGGATGAGTGGATTTACAAGTTCAGTGCTGATGTATACTTCATATCCGGGAAATGAAAGTACTTAATATTGTTCAAAAAATTTCAAGTTATGGTCAATTGTGTGAGGAGAATTTTCACTGTCTAAGCGCCCTCAGGGAACAGAAGTCAAAGCAACACTCGGCAATGCAAGTCTATAATAAAGAGAAACTAGAAGTTTTTGTGATCATCGACATTTAAAATACCTAAATAAACAAACAAATAAATATATAAGAAAGGAAAGAAAGAGAAAAACTCTTGAAGAATTTTTTTTTCATTTTGAGAAGATGCAATGATTTATTTTCTATAGTGTCTCTGCTAAATGGAAATACAAAACTGGGAATTTAAAGAGTGACTTTCAGAAGTGGAAAACCAGTGTGAAGCCTTATCTATGATTCCTAAATAATGAATTCTGCAATTTCTGAGGAACAGTCTTGTACCTGGTTATTTGCAGCAGTAGCAGCAGGTACCTTACACCTTCCAGTGGATTGCAAGCACTCCAGCATAGTCTCAGAAGGGAATACCCAGTGATATAAGCAGCCACTGGAACTGAATCCAATTTCAAACAAAATAATTTGAACTGGTTGATAGACAGTATATGCCTGTGATCCCAATACTCAGGCTCCTGAGTTTGAGGTCAGCTTTGGCTATAAAACGAGTTTGGAGCTAGCATGGGCAACTTAACATGGACTTGTCTGAAAAAAGGAAAGTGTAGGGCAGGGAGAACAAACACACTGAGGTCATGTCTTTTAGGTTGCTAAGGGACAGAGCTATCCTATGTTCTAGTCAGATCTGAGTAGAACCCTCGAGAAGCTTGATTAGAAGAGCTCTGATTTTCTGTCTTTCCTTTTTAAGCAGCAATAGTACCTCACATTTTCTTAAAAGAAATATCTGACACTGTACCTTACATATATACCCCCTGGACATATTTGATCTTATTTATTTCTTATTTATTTTCAGTGTTTAAGCTCCATCATGTAGCCAATTGCTCTACTACTGAGTTTACAGTCCCAGCCCTATAAGGAAAAATTATTTATTTATTTATTTATTTAATTCTTTTTTTAAGACAAGGTCTCACTGTATAGGTCAGGCTGGCCTTGAACTCATAGTGTCTGCCTTCTGAGTACTGGGATTAAAAGTGTGTTGCTGTGGGAGGACCCTTCTGTAGGCTGTGAATGTATGCTGTTCCCATTGGCTGATAATAAAAGCTGATTTGTCCTATAGCCAGGAAAATAAGGCTGAGCAGGAAAGCCAAATGGAGATACAGAGAGGAGGTGAAGTTGGGAGAGATGCAAGGCAGCTGCCCAAGAAGCAAGATGCCAAAGGCTCTACA
Organism: Peromyscus nudipes; assembly: GCA_902168325.1. Classification (NCBI taxonomy): domain Eukaryota; kingdom Metazoa; phylum Chordata; class Mammalia; order Rodentia; family Cricetidae; genus Peromyscus; species Peromyscus nudipes. Next base: position 22,333 of record CABHPH010137359.1, read on the forward strand.
GGCCACGTGGCAATGTAGAGATTAATAGAAATGAGTTAATTTAAATGTAAGAGCTAGTTAGTAATAAGCTAGGGCCATCAGTCAAGCATTTATAATTAATATAAGCCTCTGTGTGATAATTTGGGAAGCGGCTGTGGGACAGGACAGGTCAGAAAAAAAGTCTACCTTTACATATGGCGCCCAACATGGGACATAGATCCACATAAAACCTGAGAAACCTTAAAAAAGGTTCTAAACACACAGAAATGGAGTCACACTGGGCTTCCTAGTCTCTCACGCTGGCCTCAGTGCCTGAGAAATGGAGTTGGCTGCCAACCACCGTGAGCTAAGCGGCATGGCAGGTTTCCACAACCTCTCAAAAGGGCCTCAGTACAGAGAGGCGGTTCTCAGTTGCTGCATTTAGACTTGAGCTTCGAGTGCTGCATGACAGATTTGTGGTTTTGCTCATGCAGACAGAAAAGATTATAGATACACAGTAAAAACAGATTCAGACAAAAAGGCCTCTAAACAGGTCACAGTATGTTTTAAAAAAAAAGTATGTAGCTTGAGAGAGAGAAGAGAAAGAGTATATACAGTCTTAGATTTAAAATAATAAAGTCCTTAAAAGGGAGAGTAAAGTAATATAAAGAAAATGGGACATGTAAGAATGGAAAATGCACAGAAAGTCTGAATTATGTATATTATTGTATTATCTTTAAAAATTTTGACTGTTAAGCCAGGTGGCGGTGGCACACGCCTTTAATCCCAGCACTCAGGAGGCAGAGCCAGGCAGATCTCTATGAGTTCGAGGCCAGCCTGGTCTACAGAGTGAGATTCAGGACAGGCACCAAAACTACATAGAGAAACCCTGTCTCGAAAAACCAAAATTGTGACTGTTGTGAGACATTTCATTATAAAAGCTGCTGGATTAAACCAACCTGTATATTTTAAAAATTCTTGATCCCAAAATCCAAGTCAAAAGTTATGCCACTTTGGAGGAGAGGATATGTTTTTATTTCACAGGAAATGAGAGGCTATGGATTCACATTCTGGGTTAAGGAAAATTAGGTTTGATCAAGGAAGACCCCCTGAAATGATAATTATAGACATGGAAAAATAAATCTAAAGTAACTACAAGATCTGTAACATGTATTTTACCTGCTCAGACATAAAACAAAAAATTATCTTTGACTGCCTTATGTAAAATACACAGTTTATATTTGTATTAATACAGATATGTATGTTACCCTTAAAAGTTTATGTATTTTCAGAACAAGAGGACCAGACAACAATAAAAATGATGGCCCAGATGAGACAGCTTCCAAAACAACTTCAAGGCTATTGACTTAGATGACCAACCTCACATAATACTACAGCTGTGACTTAAGAATTATTCTAAATTTTCTCAGGATCCCCCCAAAATTACCAGCGCCCCCAATCAGCAGGAAGTAGTCTAGAGAACTATGCTCACATTTCCAAAAAACAGATTATGGATGTTTATCTTTGTTTAAAGGGTTGATTATAAATTGTTATTGGTCAGTCAATCTCTTTCTAAAGAAGAGAGGGGAATATGATATAGAAATAATGGAGAAAAGGGTAGATTATTGAATCTACTTTAATCCAAAAAACAACTGTTAATCTCAGAATATTTTACATTGTTATGGATTTTAGTTTATTGATATAAATTTAAAGTCAATTTTGTTATACTGCATATATATTTCTACTCTTGTTTAAGGTATTGTGTTTATGCAGCTCATTTAAAAGTGTAATGTATAATTAAAAATAGATTAATAGTTAGTCATCTATAATAGTCAAACTTATAGTCATGTTAGTTAGGTTTTCTAGGTATACAAAGATGTATTTCTATTAGGTAGATAATCTTCAAACACTTCAAAGACCTACAGAATATGGCATTTTAAATGTTTTAATAACCTAAGGCTTTTCTTTTTTTTTTTTTTTAAAGATTTATTTATTTATTATGTATACAGTGTTCTGTCTGCATGTATCCCTGTAGGCCAGAAGAGGGCACCAGATCTCATTACAGATGGTTATGAGCCACCATATGGTTGCTGGGAATTGAACTCAGGACCTTTGGAAGAGCAAGCAGTGCTCTTAACCTCTGAGCCATCTCTCCAGCCCCGCCTAAGGCTTTTCTTGACAGTGAGACATGTCTGCTCCTGGCAGCACTGATCTACTCCCAAGAGGATGATGGACACCCAAGACACTACATATGAAGTTTGTTTTCTTTTTGACAAAGCTGACCTATTGGGCAAGAGACCACCCTTGCCTCGACTGCTGACAGTAGTATGCTATGCAGTCTGGACAAGTAGGACACAAAGAAAAGCAACTGCTGAACTTTACCAAGACAGGGTAAAACAATCCTTCAAATTTTCCTGCTTCTAAAAAAGGTCTGTCAGATATTCTAGATCTATAAGCCAAAGTTGGATGCCCCAAGATTGCAGAGAAACTTTGAGTGACTGTCCAGGCAGCCAGCTGTTTCTGTTATTTCTTGTATTTTTTGGAAGTCACTTGCTTGTACTTCTTGCTTACTTAGGTAATATTATTTCCTTCTCAGGTCTTTGATGGAGTTAAAGACTAGATAGTTATAGTTCCCCTTAATTATAATAAAGGGCAAATTAGATATGAAACTTTAGATTCACCAAGGTAAGATGGATAGTTAAATGTTTTCTCTGATTTTGTCAAATACAAATAGACTAGATATCATAACTACAATTCTTACTTGATAACTGTTTTGTTGTATGTAATTTTACTACGTTAAAGTTAAAACCTTCCGTTTTAATTAGACAGAAAGGGGGAGATACTGTGGGTTGATCTTCTGCACACTGTGAAGATTTGTCACTCTGATTGTTTTACTAAACAAGCTGTTAGTCTAGCCATACAGGATAAGGTTGTCCCAACTTGTTATAATTTTATTAAAGCCAGTCTATTTATCCAGTTAGAGGAAACAAGGAAAAAAAGAAAAAGGAAGGAAGAAAAAAAAAATCTCATGTGGCCTAGGTTGGCCTTGAACTTGCTATGAGGTAGGGGCTGTGGTATAGAGGTCTTTATGTGGCTGAACAGCACTAGACAAAACCCCTGTCTATCCAGAGTGCCAGACCTAAGAAGATAGGGTCTTGCTATATAGCCCAGGATGGTATCAAACTTTAGACTGTTCCATCTTTACCTCCCAAGTGCTAGAATTATAGACACCCAGGATCCCCTTTTAATCACTCTTTTCCTATTGTTTTAAAACAGAGTCTCATGTAGCCCAGGTTAGCATGAAAGTTTCTATGTAGCAGAAGATGACCCAGAACTCTTGATCTTACGTCTATTACTCAGTGATAGGAGTGCAGGCATGTGTCAGTATATCTGGCCCTTGTGATCCACTCTTAATCTTTACCGCAGAGAAGTATTTCTTCGTGGTTAGAGAAAAGGGGGCTTAGCATGTTGAACAGAAATAAATGGGCATCTATTAGCAGTGTTTGTCCCTTAGTATCTAGAGTGTCTAGAGGAACTACATTTTTTAAAAAAGATTTTTATTGTATCTGTATGAGTGTTTTGGCTGCTCGTATGTATGTATACTACATGAGTGGCTAGTGCCTACAGAGGCCAGAAGAGGGCATAGGATCCCCTGGAACTATAGTTGCAGATGGTTGTGAGCTGCCATGTGTGTGCTGGAATTGAATCTGGGTTCTCTAGAAGAGCAATCAATGCTCTTAACCGCTGAGCCATCTCTCCAGCCCCAGACCTGATATTTTTAGTGAGAAATTCTACTTATTCCTCCATCTCAATGTCAGCTGTCATTACTATCCAAGATCCTAAAGAGTATGTTTTGTGTTTGGCATCTGTTTTCCTGTTGGTTCTGGAGTATGGCTCAAAGCACAAAGCTCTCTCAGCTTAAGTAACTGCTCCTTCATCAGTGCCCCACCTATACAGTTCATCAGAGAAGAGGGAAGGTGGTAATTCTCAATGTATTAAACTCGTCTCTGCTACATCCACCAGACAGTCATTACCCACCCCCCACCCCACCCCCCACCCCTCGCCCAGGATTTTTCCTCAGGCAGAGCTGCCATTGCAGGCTCCTTTCTAGTTTATCATTTGCTCTGATCCATGCCAGGCTCTCCTGCTCTTCTTTGTATTGAATGAGACCTGTTTCCTATAGGCCAAGTATGGCTGGGTCGCAGGTTTGCTGGCTGCTTCTGGGTGGTTCAGCCAAAGAAATCCAAGGTGGGAAATTGGATGTTGGGACACAAGCAGCAGCTGAGTATTTATCCTTCCTCTCTGTTCAGAAGCATCTCTGCCAGGTAAACCCAGACTCTGGGAGCCACAGCCTTCAGCCTGTAGTCAGTGGTAGCCCCCTGCTACTACCCTCTCAGTTCCTTCACTGCATAAGCATTCTCTTGGTTTAAATCACTTAGGTTTATTCTTGCAAGATCCTCTTCCCCCATAATGGGGGCTGAACCAAGGGCCTCATGGATGCTAGGCAAGCAATCCATCACCGAGCTCTATTCCTAGACACTTTGAGTAGTTCCCTCCTTTGGGTTGGCTCCAGCAGAGAACAGAGGCCCTTCTACTTGACATTTCCACAAGTTCCTTTAGTGGTCATCTCTGCAGAGCACACTCTTAGCTTAGAGGAGTCAAGTCCCAGCGCCTTCCTACAGATCTTACTTTCAGGAGGGCAACGCTAAAGATCAACCCCTCAGAATGGCAAGCTGGCACATGGTTGATGACCTGAAGGCATCTTTTTTCTTATACAAATACCGATACCATTCGCTGTGCAGGTAAAGGGGCAGAAAGGAAACAAGAACACAGGCATATCTGTGGGAGCAGAGTTATGCCTACTTCCCCCCAAAATCACCAGGATACCCCCTCAGCTTCCAATAAACACAGAAGAAACAATATCAATGAGACATATTTGCCTCCAAACAGGACTGAAAGTAAAAAGATTAAGTAAACACACCAGAGTTTTCACAGAATGGTTTTAGAGAAAAACAGCTAATTAGGACCGTCTGTCATGAGATTCCCCTCTTCCTGTTTCCCCTCATCTCCAAGAAGCCATCATGTTCAGAAAGAAGTGTTACTCTAAAATTATTAACCATATTAGCTTCTAGGATGTCTGTAAGAGACTTCATTAAAAGAAGCAACTTCTGGCCCCGCCCCTCATGGGAGCGCTGGCCTCGTCTCCACCAGCCCACAGCACTGCTGAGGCCTGGGTGGTGGTGTGGATGTGGAAGAGCTAGCCCTGCCCACTCCAGACACCACAAGGCTCTCTCTCAGCTGATGGCTTTTGGAGGGGGATGCAGGCAGAGAAAGACTCATCCTCCCCTGGGGGGCTGACCACTAGGAACTGAACCACGCTCCAGGGAATGCACACACAACACAAAATGGACTTTTTGTGTTTTGTTTTTTATGGGGCAGGGAGGGGGTAGAAGAGGTAGACATGGGAAGACTAGGAGGTGAGTGTGATTGAGGCACATGTTAGATTCCCAAATAATTAATTAAAAAAATACCCCCAGCAACCTCTAGTATGAAAGGAAAATGACAGACTGTAGATGAAGTTGTTAGTGTCATTTAATAATGCCTTTGGGCTGGTGAGGTAGCTCAGTCAGAGTAAAAGGACTTGCTCTGCAAGCCTGACAGCCTGAGCTCAATCCTTGGAACCCAGAGCAGAAGGGGACAAATGACTCCCAGAAGTCGTTCTCTGGCCTCCACACATGCACTGTGGTACACAGGTGCCTGCACACGCACATACACTTACTTTCTCTCTCATAATAATAGTAATAAACAAAACATTTTTAAAAGGTGCATTCAATTGTTAGTGTTGTTTTCTGTTTTAACACATTAAATTTCAACTTAGACAAGACACATGCCGACATTATGATCTACATAACCTTCAAAACAGTGAGAGAACAGGACGACCTCTCACCCGCAGGTACAGAAAGCACCTGCAGAAAAGGAGGAGAGGAAACCATCATTACCTCTTTGTCATGGGCAATCAGCTGGGTCTTCACGTGGCCAGACACGAGGTTCACTCGTCCCAGCACCTGCCCGGTCTCCAGTCCCCAGATGGTGCAGGTTGTGTCAATGCTTGAGGTGCCTGCAGACACCAGAGCAAAGATGAGGGGGGGTTCCACGTGACTCCCCGCTCCCTCTGCTTGGCCCAGGGGACAAGAGGCCACAGCATGTCCTCAGCACTGACTTGTTTCTTGTGGAGTGGGGAGAATTTCTTTAAACAGAATACCCTGATATAGTTAAGGCTGATCTTGAACTCAAGATCATCCAGCCTGCCCCTCCCAAGTGTTGGTACTAGAGGTGTGTACCGTCACAACTGCAAGACTTTAGATTTTAGCTGGAGAGATGTGATATACACACAGGGGAAGCTGCAGTCCCCATAAGAAATTAATGACTACTTTCCATATTTAGCCCATTTCACCCTTGGCTGTTTTAGGACAAGATATGTGCCTCAAAGTCCCCTGACCCCAATAAAAACAGACCCAGCCCAAATCTGAGGAAATGTATCTTCATTTTCTTCAAATTGGAAATCAAAGCCCTCACCTAAAAGATAAGGATCCACCTCGTTCCAGTCAAAGGAGGTCAGGGGAGCACAGAAGTCTGAGTTCTTGTTATTGTTTAGCAAGCACTCCAGCCTAGTCTCTGTCTCACCAACCTGAAGGGACAATAATTTGAGACATGAGCCTGTCTATACACACACACACACACACACACACGCACACACACAGTCCTGCTACGTAAATCTAAGACAAGGGGAGAAAATACTTTTATAATAAGGGGATTACAACCCAAAGGACCTCCTGAACTGGGACCTCTTTCAGAGCTTGCCCTTCTCCTAGTTTTGCTCTCTAGGTTGTCAGCCACGCATCTTTCTGGAGCTCTACACAGCCTGTCTGCTGGACCCTAGGCTCCCAAGCACAGTGGATGCCCCTGTGCTGAGCTCAGCCAAAAAGGGAAGATTCACACACGTAACACATTAGAATCAAAAGCCTGGGATGTATTTACTCAAAAATATCTGGACTATCATTGGAGTAGGAGGTCCCAAGAGTTCTCTGCCTCACAGAAAGAAGTCTGTCCCCATCACACCAGGTTAAATGAGTCTCAAGTTTCAAGGTTCACTGAGCAAGTGACTCTGCAGCAGGCATCTGGACTAGACTTCCTAGAAAACCTTCGGAGCTAAATAAAACAAGATCAGTTCGGATGCATTTTCTTTGTTTCCTCCGTGCTGCAGCAGGACTACCTGTCCGTTCTCTGGGACCTCACACTGCTGTCTGCTGATAAAGCACCTGCTTACCCTCCACACGCGGAGATAATCACCACTCGTCGCCAGAAGGTCTGGATAGACGCCTTTTGTGTCAGGAATCCACATGAGTTTTGTGGTGGGGTATGGGTGGTCAAAGGTGTTTCGGCAAATAAACTCTGAACTCTCTTCATCTAAACCAACAAGCTGAACCTGCAGCACACCAAAATTGGACCACATGAGCACTTGTTCTTCTTCAGCAGCATCAAATACATCAGTCATATACATCAGATTCCTGGTCAGTGGCGAAGTCTTAACACTGTACTACACTCAAGTGCACAGTCAAGTTATTAGAGTGACAGGACCCTAGACTGACCTACACCACAGTCAACACTACAAAGGTAGAAAAAGACAGACAGAGATCTGAATACAGGTTTTCTGCCTCTAAATCCTGAACTAACCTCACCCCCAATCTGATCTTCCCATCTCCTCCCAAGAGCTGGGATTACAGGAATGGACAATCATAGCCTACCTAATCAAGTGCTGGGGACTGAACCAGGACTTCATGGATGCTAGACTAGTACTCCATCAACTGAGCTACATTCCCAGCCTCCCTTTTGGCTTCTTGAGTCAAGGTCTTCCTACATAGACCAGGTTGGCCTCAAACTCACAGAAATTCCACCTCTACCTCCCAAGTTCCTAGATGAAAGGCGTGTGCCACCATGCCCAGCTCCATTCTATGGGTTTTAACAAACCACACATATTTGTCATAACAGTGTAGTAAAAAGTATTTTCACTTTACTTAAGGGGTATTTGAGCCGGATGGTGGCACATGCCTTTAATCTCAGCACTTGGGAGGCAGAGGCAGGCAGATCTCTGTGAGTTTGAGGCCAGCTTGGTCTACAGAGCAAGTTCCAGGACAGGCTCCAAAGCTACATAGAGAAACGCTGTCTCAAAACAAACAAAGGGTTTGGAGACAGAGTTTCATGTCGTCTCCACCTTCCGAGGGTTTGCTCTACTTTTTCTCGGTCGAGTTGTTTTCTCATTGAGTTTTAGTTCTTGGTATACTTTTGATACCATTTCTGTTCTTCTATGCTATTGCCTTTGTGTATGAATTTTTAAGAGCAGCTCTTTAGAATGTACAAAAAGCCTGATGAGGTTCTACGAAACTATGGGTCAGTTTGGGAAGAACTGCCAACTTGAGTTTATTTATTTAGGTCACCTTTAGCTTGTTCAGCAATGCTTTAAGTTTTGCATGTGCAGATCTTCAACTCTTTTATTAACTTTATTTCTATGTAATTGTATGCTACTTCATATATATCTTTGAGGGTTTTAATTGTATTTTCCCCCTAAACTACCTAGCATGGTTTTAAAATTCCATTTCCAACTGTTTCTTGCTATTATATAAAAATAGTTTATTTTGTATATTATCTTAGATCTCTAACTTTGGTACATTAGTTATCAGTGGTTTTTGTACATTTGTAAGGATTTTCCTGTGTGTATCTATACACTTAGTCATCAACAGATTTTTTAGAAGTTAGGCACAGATGTGCAAGGTGTATAGGTGTAGGGAGATAAGGAGTATGGATGCAAAAGAAGACAGAATGCTGTGTTCTGTCACTCCAGAGCAATAAAAGTGAAGCCAAGGGCAATCCACTGCCAATCACTGTTAACAGGCAATTCTCCAATCCCGGCATTCGGTCTGGATGGGGGAGGAAGTGCATCTAAGCAGTCTTCCTCCCAGGCGTTAAGTGAAAAACCATAGGTAGGCAGATAACACCTTAAAGAGAAACTGGAAAAAGGGGGGTGTACACTCACTTCCAAAAGTTGCCTTTCAAATCATGAGACATTTCCCCAAACCTCAAATATCAGATTCTGTGACCATTTCCCACTTTAAGGTCCTCTAGACCCACCATTCAAGGCCCTCTGCAACCCAATGCTAACCTACCTTATCTTCCACATTCCTCATCTAATCATTGTTTTCCACCTTCTCCCTTTCCATCAACCCCAATCCTGCTTAATATTAACACATCAGGAGTATCAGGCTGCCAGGACTCTCCTTACCGTTCACTAGCTGCAGGCCCTTACTATTGTTAATCCTGTGTCCCAAACTGTAGAGTTGAGATGTTCATGATATCTACCTGAATAATTGTGTGTAACTGCCTTTCCCAATGTACGAGCTTCAACATTTGATCTTACTTCCTCCATGAAGCACTGACAGTGTTCCTTGTCCTTTATCTTTCAGTACTTACCAACACCACACTTTGACAGCTAATTCCATAGTGCCTCAGGAGACACTGACATTACTGTTTTATGTAGTTTCACTTAGATCTCCTTAATCTTACATGTATGGATTTTTGTCTGTATGTATGTCTGTGCACCATTTACAAGCATGGTGCATGAGGAGGCCAGAAGAGGCTATCAGATTCCCTGGCACTAAAGTTACAGATGGTTGTGAACTGCCATGTGGGTGCTGGGAATTAACTCTGGGTCCTCTACAAAAGCAGCCAGTGCCTTTAAGCACTAAGCCATCTCTCCAGTTTCCACCCCTAAAAACTATCCTGTTTCTTGAGATTAAAGAACCTTAAATCATGCTAATAAAAAAATGAAGGTAGTGTCAGTCTCTGTGAGGACAGAATTGAACCAAACTAGCTTCATATGTTTTAGGGTAAAAATCTGTGGGTAGGAGATATGGCTCAGTCAGTAAATTGCTTGTCTCACCAGCATGAGAACCTGAGTATAATTCCCAGGGACCCACATTAAAAGTCTGGTGTGGGCACACCCGTAATCTCAGCTCTGGAGAGGCGGAGGCAGGAAGATCCTTAGGGCTTGTTGGTCAGCCATTCTAGCTGAATCCAAGCTCCAGGCTCAAGATTCTGTCCCAAAAAATAAGATGAAGGGCAACTGGGAAAGACACTTGTCAACAACCTTTGGCATGCAATGCATGGACACACACAGTTTCTAAAAAAAATATTTAAGCACCTTGGAGTTTAAGAGAGCTGACAGCCAGACCACTGCAAGAACTTTCAGTGCTGAACTTCTTGTGCTGACTAATGTTGGCAAACTCTTACTACATTCTACAATGACTAGTTGATGCCTATCTTTCCAATTATTTTCCATGTATTTGCATGCATTGGGGGGTGTGTGTGGTAGGTTCTTTATAACAAAAACAAACAACAAATCCAAAACATAGACTTGTTCCACATAATTTATTCCACAACTTGAATATCTTCTCAAGTCAATACAAATAGTTCCATCTCTTCTTCTACAGCAGACTGTGGTAAACACACCACAATTTCTTCAACTGTTCATTTACTTTGGTTACAGTCCATTGTTTTACTACCATAAACAATGAATATCCTTATTTAAGTGTGTGTGTGTGTGTGTGTGTGTGTGTGTGTGTGTGTGTGTGAGTGTGTTTTATTGAATAGATTCCTAGAAGTGTTCTACCTGCTAACTACACAGCTGACAGGGGCTATAAAGAACTCTGAGAAACCAAAACCCCGAAGTCATATCAACAAATGGGAAAACCAATTCAAGTGGCAGTTCTCAAAGTAAAAATGACAAAAGGCCTACAAATACTTGAATATACAAATGAAAACTGCTTACAGACTCCATCTCACTCCATCAGAAAGGCTGTCATAAAGGAAGTGCCAACAACTACTGGCCAGGGTGTGGAGAAAGCGGAACCGTTACACACTGCTGCTGGGAATGTAAACTGATGCAACCACTGTGAAAAGCAATGTGGAGGTTCTCCAAAAAGCTAAAAAATAAACTGGACATGGTGGCTCATATCCATAATTCTAGCACTTGGGAAACTGAGGCAGGAGAGCCACTCCTAGTTCAAGGCCTGGACTACACAGTGAGAACAACGGGGAAGAATAACCCCTACAAATAGAATTACCGCATGAGCCACTCCTGGGTATGTACCCGAAGGATTCTCTGCCAGCACACACAGAGATACGTGCACATCCATAACTACTGCCATACTGTTCCCAACAGCAGATGCAGAATCAACCTAGAGGTCCGTCAGCAGGTGACTGGAGAAAGAAAATGTAATGCAAACACAATGGAATTTTATTCAGCTGTTAAGAAAAAATGATACTTGCAGGAAAATCGGTGGAATCCAGTATCATCATTATGTTAGGAGAAACACATCAGACTCAGAAAGACAAATAATGTTTTCTCCCATATGTGATACCTACATTTAAATTTATATAGATACAAACACACATACACACACACACACACACACATCTGTACATATGATACAAAAGTAGAAAAGGGACTATGAGACAAGAGGTCTAAAGGGAGGAAGGGGAGCGAGAGAGGGCAATGGAAAGTATGTGATATGAAAGCAGAAGTGGGAGGGTGACTTGGGGAGAAGAGGAGACCAGTAAGAAAGAAAAGGGAGACAGGGAAGGGAAGTAGGAGGGATAAATAACAACAAAATACAGTGATATGTATGCAAATGTCACAACAAAACCTTCTTTGTAATGATAATGAAAAAATTAAAAAAGAAGAGAACTTGAAAGTTGCTTCCATTTATACTTTTATTAACAATAAATGAGTGCCTATCCTCACACTTCTGTAAACACTAAAAATAAAAATAACTTTCTTGCTAATCTGACAGGAAAAATGGTGCTTTATTTTTACAGCATTGTATTACTGAGGTTGAACATCTGAACTTACCATGCCAACTCTTTCCCTCATTTCTTTAACTACAGATCTGAGGCTTTTCCATCTCATTTTTTTGATGGGAGCTCTTCTCCGATGATGCCTATAAATAGGCCTCCTTTTCCACCATCTATTCTATTCTTTTTCAATGTAATTTTTCTTTTTTTCTGCACAGGAGGTTGAATCCAGGTCATCACCATACATACTAGTCAAGAACTCTACCCACTCAGCTACATCCTCAGGTCTCTTTTTACCTTTTAGGACAGGGTCTCACTAAGTTGACCAGGCTAGCCTTAAACTCTCTCTGTAGCCCAGGCTAGCCTTGACCTCATGCTTCCCTTGCTTCAAGCTCCCAAGTACTTGCCAACCTGTGCTTCCTCTTCTTGTCCCAAAAGACTGATTTTCTTTTTCTTTGTCAAACAAAGTCCTATTTTGGGAACCACAGCTCTTTTGAGTTTGGCATCTACAGCCATAGACACCCTTCTTATCCCCTTCCTAGATCCTGCATCCTAACGCTCTTCCTTACATACTTCCAGGAAGGCTGGGAAAACTGAATTCTGACAACTGTCATCTGTTGACAGTGTTGTTCTCCAGTCCCATCCTGTCACGCCTGTTCCATCTCCTACCTTCAGGGCCTTCTGCAGTCCTTCACACTTCACAACACTTTCTCCAGCATGGGAAACAAAGCCCTGGAGAGGAAAGCTATGAAGCAGGGTCATTTTTACTCACGGAAAAAAAAAAAAATGTTGGCACTTTAAAATACAAACAAACAAACAAACAAACAAACAAAAAACTTGCCATGTATCCCAGGCTAGCCTTGAAGTTGGGAATCTACTGGGAACACAGGCATGTGTCACCACTCTTGGTTTATTTTTTTCTTCTTATTATTTTTTTTTTTTTAAGACAGGGTTTCTCTGTGTAGCCCTGGCTGTTCTGGAACTCACTCTGTAGACCATGCTGGCCTCAAACTCAGAGATCCACCTGCTTCTGCCTCCCAAGTACTGGGATTAAATGCATGCACCATCAACTCTCCGGCTTTTTAAAGACTGATTTTTAAAATTTTGTTTATGTGTAAGTATGTGTTTGCCATGTAGTACTCTTTTAAACAAAAATTTTTATTAGATTTATTTATGTGTATGAATGTTTTACCTGCATGTATGCATATATACCTCATGCATGCCTGTTGGTTCCCCTGGAACTGGTTACAAGCCACCATGCCGGTGCTGGGAATTATCCCAGGTACTCAGCAAGAGCAACAAGAGCTCTAAACCACTGAGCCATCTCCTCAGCCCCCCATGTGATAATCTTAATCCTTCCATTTCCCAGTTTGTGTGGCTTTGGGTAAGTTGTCCTCTGTGCCTCAGTTTCTTTCTGTGTAAAATGAGGTAATGAGTCAGTTGATTTAGTTAGGAAACTTTTGTTCTTGTGCTGGGGATTGAACCCAGGGCCTTGTGCACAGCTAATTTTCATTATATCAGCAGTTGTGGGAAAGTGATTGTGGTAGTTTGACTGTAATTGGCCCCCATAAACTCCGATGGAGTGGCACTATTAGGAGGTGTGGCTTTGGAGTAGGTGTGGCCTTGTTGGAGGCAGTGTGTCACTATGGAGCAGAGCTTTGAGGGCTCATATACGTTCAAGCCACGCTCAGTGTCTCAGTTCACTTCCCGTTGCCAGCATATCAAAATGTAAAACTCTCAGCTCCTTCTCCCAGCACTACATCTGCCTGCAAGCTGCCATGTCCCACCATGATGATAATGGACTGAACCTCTGAACTGTAAGCCACCCCATTAAATGTTTTCCTTTATAAGAGTTGTCACGGGGTCATGTTGTCTCTTCACAGCAATAGAAACCCTAACTAAGACAGTGATCTAATGACTCCAAGTGTTGGCTGATTTGAATAACATGGACGTTTATTCCACACTTACAGATGTCCACTGTTGTGTTCCACCTGAGCACTGTGTATCCTGAGATGGATAGATTTTCTTTCTTCAAGGAGCTTGTGGTAACAAACAAAAAAGGAGATACAGCACTTTTCTTTTAAAAAGCAAAACTTACAAGATAGCTGGACGTGGTGGTATATACAGGTAGTTTCTGCACTTGGGAGGTAGAGGCAGGTGGATAAGGAGTTCAAAGCCTACCTGGGGCTACATGAGGCTGTGTCTCAAAAATAATAACCTCGTAAGATATGAATAATGTATGTATAATGTGCATTATTCATGGAAATAACGAAAGTAAAGAAGCATGCTTCTGAGGAGTACTTTATTTGTTTTTGTTTGAGACTAAACTTTGTAAGTCAAATGGCTGGGAGCTCACTATGTAGCCCAGGCTTGCCTCAAACTTATAAAAATCCTCCTGCCTCAACCTTTCAAGTGCTGGAATTACAGGTGAGCGCCACCAGGCCCAGCTTGAGGGTTACTTTCTATTATATATTTGCTCCTTAGGAGGCACTGGACATGTTCACAGTTTTAAAATGAGGTGCTGGAGATAACAGCACTCACTGCTTGTGCAGAAGACCTGAGTTCAGTTCCCAGCACTCACATTGGGTGGCTTACAACAGCCTGTAACTCCAGCTCCGGGGGACTGTGACACCCTCTTCTGGCCTCTGCAGGTACTCAATGTCTCCTCTCTTAGATAAAAGACTCTGGAAGAACTTAAAGGGAAAAAATTTAATTTGTGTGGGAGAGAAAAAAAAAAACAACTACGGTCATTTGATGGACATATTTTACATTTATTTCTTACACAAATTCTTAAATAATAGTTGTAGTGGTCTTAACCTTACTAACACTACCCAGACCTGGACCCTGAAACCCGGCCCCAGGTTTTCTGCCACTGTGGGAGAAAGAGTCACCAGAGAAAAGAAATATGGTTCTTATTTAGGAAAAGGAAGATCAGGGCACACTCCCTGGGATTGTAAACTGTTGGTGTATGTGTGATGTCTAGGCAACGGACATCAATCCCTTTCATCCATTTCTCAAAGACGACCCCAAAGAAATGGGGATCCTTATCCAGAGAAACACATGTGCTCCTGAAATAGTATAAACAAACTTAAAATGTTCAAATGTTTTTATCTGAACCCCTTTCCTGTATCACTGTGGGCTGGAAATAGTAAAATCGGGTGTGTGCAATGCAAATTTGGTCTAGGCAAAGTGGTCTAGCTAAATCCTAAGCACCTACTTCTTCCGCTCCTCCAGCCATCCTGTAACTTGTCTCCACTCTGATGCTCATAGAGTAAGCCAGAGTACTGGCTTTAAACACCACTGAGCAAGGCTTTCAGGAGCTCTGACCTCTGTCATTCTTTTTCTTTTATTTTCTCTTCTTTTAACTCAAATTAAAAGAAAAGAATGAAGTTAAGAGATTGGGGAAAGAAAATCCTTCTCAACACTTTCAAAACTATATCCCGAAGTACCAGTTTAAAAAGCTCTCGCCTTCTACTAGCGTTTTGGTGAAGTGATGGATGTCCAGCAATGCTGCAGATCAACGAGAAAGGACCCACGAAAAGAACGGGTCAAATGTCATCTTCCTCTATTCAGAAATAATGGCGGGATAATGCCACAGACCAAGGTTTCCAAGGAAAGACTGGGGGGAGGGTGAACATCGGGAAGCAAAACCAATGACCAATGACAGCCTCGCATTAGGGCTCTGTATCCATGAGAAACACCTGAGATGGGGAAGATCTTGCAATAAATAGCCCTAACAGAAATCTCGCGTGGCCAGGAATGCACGACCACCAATCCAAGCGCCCGCATCTTCCTCCACTGCCTCTCTCCCGCCCCCCGCCTAGCAACAGAGGCACTGCGGCAGAAGTGGGGGAAACGGGAGGGACAGAGGACGCGCGGCTTAGGGGGATTTAAACTCCGGTTTGAAACCTGCTACTACCACCCAAAATATTATGTGCCTCAGGCATGTCACAACACTATGCCTCCGTTTCCCCCGCTGTCAAAATTAAATAAGGTAGTGAGTGTGACACCCTCAACAACAGGGCCACAGAGGAACCACCCCCTTGCAATAAAAGCAAGTTCGCAAGAGAGTTGTGGGATCTGGGGCTACCGCCCACCTCGAGCATTCCCTGGCAGCTGGAAGCGGAGCCCCTGCACGACCCACCTTGTTGTTGTACTCCTCCACGAAGCTGCCCAGCGCCAGGCGAAAGCGCTTGTCGGGCCGCACGCTCCAGTTCATGGCGTAGACAGTCCAGGGCGCTTCATATTTGTAGATCTCCTTCCGTTTGCCGTGCAGGGACATGGTGGCGGCTGGGCCGCAAAGCCGGCCGGAGAGGCGGCGGGCTGGGGCACGAGACGGGCGGGGAGCCCGGCTTGGGTCAGCGAGTCCGAGAGGAGGCGGGGCCGGGGCGCTCCGGAACGGCCTAG
>CABHPH010137360.1:0-52351 GCA_902168325.1 Peromyscus nudipes
TTTTTTTTTTTCCTGACTGACCGTTTCTTACAGGTTGACCTTGTTCAGATAAAGCAGATGTTCACCCAGATGTATCAGAAGACCCTAAGCACGATGATTGCCAGTGACACAAGCGGGGATTACAGAAAGCTGCTTCTGGCCATCGTCGGCCAGTGAGAGGGCGTTTGGGTGTTTGTCTTTAATGAATGACACTGTTCAGAGCTTACCCTTGCAAGCAACGAGACCTGCATGCAGCAATGTCAACACCGCCTAACCGGAGTAGCTTTTTACTAAGGACTGTGTCAGGGTACCGTGCTTGGTTTGCGCACGTTGTTACTGCCTTAATTCTAATTTTTTTTTCCCTTTCTATATCTAACCAGTGTAAAAGCCATATCAGTGATGTAGTAATTTTGCACCATTTGTAAAGCTTCATCTGACTGCTTTTATTTTAATCAAGATTTCAAATTGAATAAAAATCACAGTAATCTCTAATTCTGTGTAATGTTAAAATTTCTTGAAGGTTCATTACCTCTAGTTCAAAAAATGAGAGAATAAGAATGGTGTTTTTTAAAGCTGATGCTGGTTTGGTTTGATTTCAGAACGTAATTTTCAGTTCAGGAACAGAAGTAGTTAGACGCCACGGTAACTCCTATCAGATAGCTGAAGTTCCCTGGTACAGATGGAGTGAGACGTGGCCTCAGCTGGTAGTATTGTAGGACTTAAAGCCACATGATGTTCACTCAAGCAAACTCTTAACTCTGGAGATGTGGAAATTCCACTGTGTTCTTGAGACTCCTTTCCATCCCAGTGTCAGCTGTTAGGAATGATTCCCACTGCATGGGAGGAGCATCTTGTTGAACACCACACAGCTCTGACAGTGGTGACCCATGCCAGGCTGGCTTCTAAGCTGCTGAGACCCCAGATGTTACATTCTCTTGGTAACCAGAATGTTCCTGAGGCTATCAGGAGCTTAACTGAAGCTCAGGAAAGTTGGCGCCTCCTCCTCCACAGTCACATCAGCCCTAATATGATTACTTCTGTTTCCCGATTCCAGGTGATGGGGAGCAAAGCAAGCACCTGTCCATGTTTAAGTTGGAAACCCTGAAACTGAGCTTACAGTTGCTTGTGAGCTGTCCTATGAGTGCTGGTACCTGAACCCAGGTCCTCAGCATCACCAACATCTTCAAGATCTTTATTTTACTAGTTTATTAATACCGTTTAGACCAGCACTTTTATAGGATATTACAAAATAGAGAAGGGTGAGTCCCCTTGCTAATTTCTGACAAAGTCAGCAGTGGTTTTTCAAAGGTTCAGATTATGTTTCAAATTATGTATGTGTATGTGTGTCTTTGTGTGGATTATGTGCACATGGGTGTAGGTACCCATGAAGAACAGAGGCCTCAGGTGGCCTGGGGTCCCCTGGAGCTGGAGTCACAGTCAATTCTGAGGTACTTCAGACTTGGGGCATCTGCAAGAGCAGTTCACTCTTAGCCAGCCTGTCTGTCAGTTGTGATTTTGATAGCAATTGCTTAGACCCTGTACATACTCTTCTGATTATGTTTTAGGAATGGTCAGTACCGGAGGCCACGTTTAGTGGTACAGTGTACTTAGCATGCACTAGCCATGTAGCCCTAGCTAACATGCAACTTGCTTATGCATACCCAGTTGAAAATTTAAAAGGATTCATTTTTACCTTTGCGTGAGCACAGACACTGAGGCCAGAAGAGGGCACTGGATCCCTCGGAGCTGGAGTTACAGGCTGCTTGCTGCCCCTTGTGGGTACTGGGAATCAAACTTGGGACTTCTAGCAGAGCAGGAAGGGCTCTTTTTTTGTTTTGTTTTTATTTTTCAAGACAGTTTCACTGTGTAGCCCTGGCTGTCCTGGAACTCACTGTAGACCAGGCTGGCCTCAAATTCTCAGAGATCCGCCTGCCTCTGCTTCCCAAGTGCTGGGATTAAAAGCGTGTGCCACAACCGCCCATTTAAGATACAGATATTTGGAGAAAAGACCTAAGTTTACTTTTGAAGGGAAGACTTTTATATTGTCCAGGCTAACCTCAAACGCCCCCTCAAGCGATCCTTCTGCCTCAGCCTCCCAAGTAGCTGGAACTAGAGGAAAGAGCCAGGGCATCCTGCTAAAAAGACCTGTGTTCGCACATGTGTAGTGAAGGCTTTTTGCTTTTCTTTTTGCTTTTTGGGTTTTTTTGGCCTGATCTCACTGGGCTTTTTTCTTTAGTGAAAGTTTCTTTTAGTTTTATCTTTCTACTTTGTGTGTGTGTGCGTGTGTATTGAAATCAAGAGTCGAGAAAACAAAATCCGAAAGGTGGAGAGCTGCACTTCCACCCAAACTTGCAAAATGAAAAGAAACAGCGCCCGAGGGGCAGAGGGGCGTGGTTTTCAGAGCACAAGCATCGCTTGAGTACTCGCGAGAGGTAGCTGGTTGCTATAGTTACAGCAAACATAACCCGCGTCTGCCTCAGGTAAGATAGTTGCTTCCTTTCCGAGGCCACAGGTAAAGCTGTTACTCCCCAGATCTCTCCTTCCAGGCTTCCCGACTCTTCCCCTTCAGCTGAGGCCAGGCTGAAGCTCCGGTGCTGCTGGACTCCCCCGCCCAGCCCAGCTGTGCCCACGACCCCGCCTCACCGAGTCCAGTCTCAGCTCGGGGCTTCTGAGCGCGTGACCAGAAATGCGTGCCTTGTTGAGGGCAGGAGCGAGAGTTAGGGATTTGTCCAAGGTCACGGTTACTCAGTCTCCACGCCTGGGACTGTGGGTCTAGTTCAGTGAAGTGCTCGCACAGCGTGCGTGAGACTGTGTTGTATGCCTAGCACCTCGAGGAAAACCAGCAAAACCTCCACCCTCATTTAAAAACAAACAACAACAACAAAATGTCCCGGAATGAGGACTGGCTGAATGCACAGTTCCCGAGTGGGAGAGATAGGAAATGTTTAGAGTGAGTGAAGAGCACTGGGGGAGAACAAATGGGGAAGCACAGAATGCGAAGGTTGATGATGTGTATACTCTGGGGCGGGGAGGGGACCAGCCTAAGCCAGGTCACAGACTAGATGAGGGGAGAAGCTGACCGCACTGCTGAGGCTGGAGCCTTGGACGGAGGAAAACAGCTGAACAGTATTCACCTCCAGATTTATGATCCAAACACACTGAAGTATTTGATTTGCATTTTTGGCTCTTTTTGAGCCTTTAGCAGTCTTTTCTCTCTGCCTGGAACAGCCTTCATTTTAAACTATTCTTTGAGCTCCAGGTCGCGCCTCATGAGATTTTCCTGGTATACATACACACACACACACACACACACACACACACACACACACACACACACGCAGATCCAGTTAGGTCCCAGCTTCCCACATCCCTGTTCCATGATGGGCTGCTAAGATAACAAGCTTGTCTGAAACTGTTTCCTTTTTCCTGCATGACACATATAAAGGCTTTGGCATGTACCAAGTCATAATCAAAAGTTAGTTTCCTCTGCGTTTCCCAATCCTCTGTCAGGGTACCTGTCCAAAGCTTATACTTCATGGTCTATTTACATGTCTCTTTTTCTCACTAGACTTTAAATTCCCGAAGTAAGGGAACTTACATCATTTCTCTTCTATCCTAAGCATTTACTTAATAACTTAATAAAACTCAATTAAAGATTTTGATGGAAATGGAATGGATTGTAATAAAACAGAGTCAGAGAGACTCAAAGATGTGTGTTAGTCTAGCACAAGTGAACTAATTCATATGGTACTAATTTACCAGAGAGAAAGGGGTTGACACAAAAAGACGTTCCAAATACGTTTTTGATGAGGAAATCGTGGCGCCACTGAGGCCCTGAAAGAGCCTGGAAGCATTTGGGTGAGGTGAGACTTTTAGGCAACTGCAAGATTGAGGGAGTCGCTGGGAATAGGCAGAGTAATATGAAGCCTGGAGTCAGCCACTGGCTGTCTTCTTCACATCACCCATCCCAGACAGACTTGGCACAGTATGTCCTCACAGCTAAGTTCCACTTCGGGTTTACATTTATTTTCAGTAAACGTATAACACAATGGATCCCTTTGTGACTGACCCACACGTCTCTGTCATTGTACTTAGGTTAGGTTCTCTCCACGGTCCTTGTCTGTCCCTGTCCGACTCGCCCCTTTCTGCCCTCACCCCAAATACTTCCATGTCCGCTTTCATGCCATGTGTTTGTTTAAACCTAGATTCTACGTGTGAGAGGGAACACGTGGTGTTTGTCTTTTTCCCTTGCATTAGCCCTTTTTATCCGTTCTCCCTTTTCACCCCTTCCTCCTCCTGGGTAACCCCTTTCTACTTTCTTGTCATGTATGTATTATATATATTTAATATAAAAACCTCATATGAGAGAAAATATACACATTTGTCATTCTGAGTCTGATGGGTTTTCCTTAACACAATGATATCCAATTTGATCTATTTTTCTGTAAATAACAGAAGTTCATTCTTCTTTACAGAAAATATGGTATATTTCACCTTGACTGTTGTGAATAGCGATACAATGAACAAGGACAAGTAGCTCTGTGTCTGACTCCTTCGGGTGTCTACCCAGGAGTGGTGTGGATGGATGATATGGTGGCTTTATTTTTACTTTTCTTTATGTGTATGGGTGTTTTGTTTGAATGTTTGTCTGTGCACAGTGTGCATGCCTAGTGTCTTGAGAGGTCAGAAGATGGTGTCGGGTCCCCTGGAACTGGAGTTACAGACAGTTGTGAGCCTCCATGTGGGGGCTGGGACAGAACCTGGGACCTCTGGAAGAGCAGTCAGTGTTCTTTGCCACCGGGCCATCTCTCCTGCCCCCTGTTTTTATTTTCTTTTGGAACCTCCATATGGATTTGCATAATGACTGCACCAGTTTACTTTCCTGGCAGCAATGTATAAGGCCTTTTCTCATTATATTCCGCTTTAGATTAAGTTAGAAAACCTGACATTTGAAGGGGAAAAAAAAAGACAGTGGAGGATGTGTTTCCCTTGGCAGAGGGCTGACATAGCAGCCACAGAGTCCTGGATTTGACTTCCAACGCAGCATAATCTCAGATAATCCTAGGATGTGGAGACAGGAGGACCAGGAGTTCAAGGTCATTCTTAGCTTAGTTTCTTTTTTTGTTACTGTGATAAAATACTCAAAGTGACTGAAGTTCACAGTTCCAGGTTACAGTCTGTTATGGTGGGAAAGCCGAGGTCTCAGAAGCTTGGTGCGCCCGGTCACATCTGTCAGCAGTCAGAGCATGGAGTGCCTGCCGCTGGTGCTCAGCTGGCTTTCTCCACTCATGCAGTCCAGGACCCCCAGCCCAGGGAATGGTACCACAATTCAGTATGTCAGACTTTCCACCTCAACATGACCAAGACCGTTCCCTACAGGCATACAGTCCCAGGAGATTGTAGGTTTGTCAAGATGACAGTAGTAATTATCATTGCTAATCTAGGCTATGTGAGATCCTGTCTCAAGCAGATACATGTATTTATTTATTTTGGTAAGACAGTGTTTGGCTGTGTAGCCCTGGGTAAGTATCTTTGAATTCACTATGTAGACCAGGTTGGCCTAGAACTCACAATCCTCCAGCCTCAGCTTCCTAAGTGCTGGGGTTACAGAGGTGTGTGCCATCACACTCAAACAATTTACTTTTTTTTAGTAACATTTTTTAGGATTTAATTATTTTATGTATATGGCGATCTATCTGCATATACACTTGCATGCCAGAAGAGGGCATCAAATCCCATTATAGATGGCTGAGAGCCACCATGTGGTTGCTGGGAATTGAACTCAAACTCTGGAAGAGCTGCCAGTGTTCTTAACCACTGAGCCATCTCTCCAGCTCTGGACAATTTACTTTTGGAATTGTTTGTAAAATTATTTGAAAATAGAGACATATGCCTTTGTTGCTTTCAAGAGTCCATAGAAGCTGGCGGTGATGGTGCAAGCCTTTGATCCCAGCACTTGGGAGGCAGAGGCAGTCAGATATCTGAGTTCAAGGCCAGCCTGGTCTACAGAGCAAGTTCTAGGATAGCCAGAACTACACAGAGAAACCTTGTCTTGGGGGCGCGGGGGAGGAAGAGTCCATAGAACAGACATTACCTTTGAAGGGAACTTCTCAGACTGCGGAGGAAATGTGGGTGGAGCACTGAGTGATGACACTCTGAGTCTGTGTTGTGATTATTTGCATGCCATAGGTCAGTTATGTGTTTAGGAACCTTTAGCATCAGTTGGTGGAGCCATGCTCGTGATAACTCCCGAAAGCATTTCCTCTCCAGCAGTAGAGGCTGCAAAATGGGGATAAACAACGCTGGCCTACAATGTACCCGCAGCTTCAGTGCTCCTGGTTATGATGTGGTGCACAAGGAAACAGGCTTATTTGTTATCTTTACAGGGGCCAAAGAAGACCAGAGAGACGTTGACCAAGTGCTGACATGGAACAGGTGTCATCAATAGGCAAAACGGTGCACATCACTGTGACTAATGGATATGACTTGGTAAATTGATTCTTGGAAACCCACGAAGTCCCTATTTAGGAGCATGGGGAGAAGATTGAAGTTTTGCAGCATTTTCCTCCCTCTAACCGTAGTGATCTTCTCCCCGTTATTCCACGTTGTTAGTTTATACTCAGCAAGTCATAATGGTGTGTATCTAAACTACCTGGTCCCTTGAATGCTGATTTTAACAGGGTCGAAACAAATCTATTGGGTTTCTATTGCTATGAAGAGACACTGTGACCATAAAGGAAAACATTTAATTGGGGCTGGCTTACAGTTCAGAGGTTCAGTCCATTGTCATCAGGGCTAGAAGCATGGTGGCATACAGGCAGATATGGTGCTAGAGAAGTAGCTGAGAGTTCTACACCCGGTTCCTAAGGCATCAGGAAGAGACACTGGGCCTGGCTTGAGCATCTGAAACCTCAAAGCCCCCTCCCCGTGGCATACACCCTCCTAATAGTGCCACTGCCTATGAGCCTGTGGGGGCCATTTTCATTCAGACCACCACAGAGTCATTTCTCTTTTGCTAAGTAATTTCCTCCCCCTACTTCCTTTCTTTTGAGGTGGAGTTTCACTATCTCAGGCTGGCCTCACATTCACAACAATCTTCCAGTCTCAACCTCCTAGATGCTGAAATTACATCATGAGCCAACACATCTGGCTTACAATTTCTTTTTTCCTTCCTTCTGAAAAGGTTCTAAACTTCTTGAATTCTCTCAATGATTAATTTCATTTTAGGATTTCAAATAATGGGCTAGCAAAAACTGCTAAAAATTAGGTAAATAATGAAGTGGGAAAATATTCACTGTCCTGAAGTTTACAGAGCTGTTCTTTAAAAGGTCATAGTGAGCTCTATTTGTTTAATAATGTGTATGTAAAAATGTATACATGCGTACATATTCACAATGAAACATAAAAATAATATTCTGAAATGTTAATAGTGCCTGCGTATTAGAATAAGGCCATAGCAAATTTATTTCCTTGTGTAATTTTTCTCACTTTTTAATGATGTCTGACAGTACATTCTTATAATCAGATAATACAAAAAGTGATAACTTTTTAGACTGTAACATAAATGACACTTAAGTAGAATGTTGCATTAAGCTAGAACTGCATTTGTTTAATGATTTTTTGCTTGTCCCATTTGTATTTGTGGTGTAGCTTGTTAGAGGAAAAAACAAAATAGTTTAGTTCAGGTCAAGATAGGCTGCCAGATATGTAGGAAAGTTTTGCATTTGAAATTGTAACATGATGTTTCTGCCCACAGAAAGGGTTTAAAGGAGACACCCCAGTTACTTTTGTTCGTGCAGAATTCAATCAGGTAGTCCTTGGAGACTCTTCAAAAATCACCGTCTCTCCAGAAGGAACTGTAAAATACAACTTTACTAGCAGCATTGAGCTCAGTCTGGATGGAGGAATCACTTTAGATGACCTCGCTCACAAACCCTTATTCCGTAAGTCTCATGGTTCACGGATATCTCGAGGAGATTCTGAGTACTCAATCGCTGTAATGGGAGAAATGCATATTCCTTACACTGCGCATAGGAATAACCCAGTGGACTTTGTTCTGTCTGCTTCCAGCATCAAAAAACTGTAACATGCTAATTTTATCAATTTTTCATCCTTTCTCTTCTAGTTTTCTTTGTATTTCAATATTAATGGTTGCCAGGTTTTAGAGAAAAATGATTTTTAAAAGACCCACAGAACTTGATACATACTTTAAAATAGCCCATTGTTCATTTGACATTTAAGCCTAACTGGATATCCTGTGTTATCTGTACTTTTGTGTATGAACCATCCTGAGTGGCCAGTTTTCATTTGCTTCTCCTGCTGAAGGATGCTCTTCTTAAAATCAGGGCTGGATTTAGTTTTCTTCAGAATTTCCGATTCCTAGAAGTATCAGTAGCACAACAGATGCTCTTAAGAGTTTCTGTTGAGTGAATTAGATGGAGAGGTGGATGGTTTCTGATCTATATCTTCATGGTTTCCATGTACACATTCTGTATTACTTTATCTCTGACATAATTTGTTACACTTGTGTGCTAGCTCTTTTACTTTGTTTTGTTTTCATCTGTAGTGCGCGCGCGTGTGTGTGTGTGTGTGTGTGTGTGTGTGTGTATTCAGGTGAGTTGTGTGCTCATGTATTTTGGTGTGTGTGCATATACAAGTACATATGTGCAGAGCTGGGGATCAACATCAGGTATCTTCCCCTATTACTGTTCACCTTGTTTTTTGAGGTAGGGTCTTTCCGTGGCTAGCCAATTAGCTCCGGGAATCTACTTATCTTAGGATTCTCCCACCCCACCACTACCCACTTCATTGACATGTTTTAGTCTGTAGTCTTTGTATGAGTCAGAAGTCTCTAGAGCAGTGCTTCTTGACCTGTGAGTCCTGACAAGGGGTTGCATATCATATGTTTACATTATGATTCATAACAGTAGCAAAATTACAGTTATGAAGTAGCAACAAAATAATTTTATGTTTAGGGGTCAGCACAACATGAGGAACTGTATTAAAGGGTCACAGCATTAGGAAAGTTGAGCATGCCGGGCGGTGGTGGCGCATGCCTTTAATCCTAGCACTCGGGACGCAGTGGCAGGCGGATCTCTGTGAGTTCAAGGCCAGCCTAGGCTACAGAGTGAGTTCCAGGAAAGGCTCTAAAGCTACACAGAGAAATCCTGTCTCAAAAAAACCAAAAAAAAAAAAAAAAAAAAGAAGGTTGACCACTGCTCTGGAAGAACAGGACAGACTAAATGAATGTGTGTTATGAGGGAGTTATTAGATTGGGATCCACGATATGGTGGGGGTAGTCCACCAATGGCTGTCTCACACTGAAAAGACCAAACACCCAGGAGTCGTTCACTCCAATAGACTCGATTCTGAGTAGTTCCAGGCTGGTGTGTAGCAAGTCTTTCTTTGTCCTGCCAGCCAGCTCCCAAATAATCACATGGAGACTTCTTATTAATTATGAAAGCTCAGCCAGTAGCTTAGGCTTGTTTCTAACTAGTTCTTATAACTTTTATTAACCCATTTCTGTTAATTTACTTTCTCCCTTGTGCCTTTATTACCTTTACTCTGTACTGCCCATGCTGCTTTCCTGTTTCTTCTGTGTCTGGCTGGCAACTCTTTTCTTCTTCCCAGCATCCTCTGTGCTTAGAAATCCTGCCTAGCTATTGGCTATTCAGCCTTTTACTAAACCAACCAGAGAGACACATCTTCACTGTGTACACAAGGATTATTCTGCAACACTGTTGCTGAAAGCATGCTCGATCCCTGGAGAGATGCTGATCTGAAGCCCACAGTGTAGGCCTGAAGAAGGCGCTTCTAAGTTCAGAGAGTCAGCAGTGGCTGCAGAGGTGTGGAATTTGTCATAGAGGATGAAGGCAAGAAGGAGTCAGGGAAAGTGTTCCCGCTTCTGTCTTTTTATCTGGGCTTCAAGTAATTTGGTCAAAAATCCCTTAGAGGGTGGCCTACCAGCTTGCCTTCTCATTGATTCCAGATCCAAGCAAGGTGAAAACCAGCACACATATCAGTCTTTATTTTTGATTTTGTAATTTTTCAGTTTTTTAAATGATACATCTCATGGGTGCTTACCAAACCCTCAGATCTCAAGATACAAGACTTGGAAATGCAGACAACATTCTAGACCAGTAGTTCTCAACCTATGAGTCATGAGTCCTTTGGGGGAGTCAAACGACCCTTTCATAGGGGTCCCTAAGACCATCAGAAAGCACAGATATTTACATTATGATTCATAACAGTAGCAAAATTACAGTTATGAAGTAGCACCACAATGATTTTATGGTTGGGGATCACCACAACATAAAGAGTCGTATTAAAGGGTTGCAGCATTAGCAAGCGTGAGAACCACTGTGCTAGATCCTATAGTTTATCTTTCTTTCCATAAGAACTCCTGGGGTCCCACCATAGACCACCAAACTCAAACAACGGAGGAGATGCTGAAAAGATATCCCTTAGGGTAAGAGTCTCAGGTGCCTCTTAAGAAAAACATTCTCCAGCTTAGCCATTTCAAGCGTCAAGTGTGGGCTCCCTGGGAACAGCTGGCCATGGAGGAGCCCTTCCCAACCTTCCTCTCACTACTGTTCCCTTGTTTCTTTACTCTGCTCTGTTTCCCTGCAACCCACGATTGGAGGAGCACCTTGATTACATTCTTCCCAAGCATAATGAATGAAGAAAGCAGAACTGAAGACTTTTAAAAGTGTGTAACCAAAGCCATGAGACAGAAGCAGTCCCTTAGTTCCCAGGAGCAAAGCAAGAACTGAACTTGGTGACTTTGAGCAGTGGACATTGGTGAACATATGGGAGTGGTGGGTCCAGGGGAGAGAGCAGTACTCCTAAACCTAGGACTGGATTTTAATGTTCTCACAAGGACAAGCCTTGGGCTACCTTGGATGAGGAGGTGGGACTGAAATCATGTCTGTGGTGATATATTGTGTATGAAATCAAGATTGCCTGAGGATCAGAGGACAGGGCCAGCTACTAGATTAAACATAGAGGCCAGGCAGTGGTGGCACACACCTTTAATCCCAGCACTCGGGAGGCAGAGATCTGTCTGGATCTCTGTGAGTTCAAAGCCACCCTGGACTACGGGAGATTGACTCAGTCTAGGAGAGAAACAGAGCCAGGCAGTGGTGGCACACACCTTTAATCCCAGTACTTGGGAGTCACACACCTTTAATCTCAGCACTTGAAATTTCATGCCTTTGCTACCAGTATTGGGGAAGGACACACACCATTAACCCCAGCCCTAGGAAGGAAGTGAAATGGCTGGGCGGAGAAAAGCTTATAAGGTGTGAGGAGACAGGAACTAGAGAGCCTTTCATCTGAGGACTCACAGGCCTTCAGTCAAAGAATTCTTGGAGATAGGATCTCGCCTTCCATTCGACCTGAGGATTTGGTAGTAGTGAGAAGTTTCTCTAGTGGCTTATTCCTTTGTCTCTCTGATCTCTCAGCATTTTCCCCAATATCTGGCTCCAGGTTTTTAATTATAGGACCATTTAGGATTCATTCAACAATTGTCTCCAGTACAACTATGTCTCTGAAAAATCAAGGCCCAAGAAAATTAAATCCACTTACCATCCTCCCTCTTTAGAGAGAAGAAAAGAGTGTTTGTGGGTAATTAGTAGACATAAGCATGTGTTCACCACACACAAGGAGCTTCTGTGAAACAGAATTTAGCCACATTCTAGGCCATAGCAAATACAAAAGAATCTAGTATACAGCTGAGGTTTTCCTTCTGGTTTGTTTTTTGAGTCAGAGTTTTACTATGAAGCCTAAACTAGCCTTGAACTTGTTACACAACCCAGATTAGCCCTGAGTTCTCCCATCCAAGTACTAACCAGACCTGATCTTGCTTAGGTTCCAAGATCTTCTGAGGCCTGGCACATTCAGGGTGGTATGTCTGTAGACTAGCCTTGAGCTCTCAATCTTACATCTGCAGCCAAAGAATGCAAGTGTGTACCACCATGCATAGCTCAGAGAGTCTTCTAGACAAAATATTATAGTTAAGAGAATTAGGGCTCAATATCAAAAAGATAGAAATTTCACTTGGAAATTTAAAGCAAACCAAAAGCTTATGAATGACTCATTGAACAAAGAAATCAGTAAAAAAGGAATGTATTTAGAATTACCAAACAGTAAAACAAATGCCGAACACAGGGTGGGGGTAGGGGAAGAGCAGGGAGCATATAGTTCAGTAGTAGAGTTACTCCCCACCACTACAAAAGCAAAACAAGACATGTAAGATGTAGCCACAGTAGGAGAACATTTATAATCTTAAGTGTGTTCACTAGAAACCAAAAAAGGACTGGAATTCTGGATGACAGAGTGGATACGCTTTCCTCTATTTCTCAGAAAGCACAGCTGGACACTGTGTAAAAGCAAATGGAGGAGGCTGAAAGGTGGTGAGAAGGAGTATAAGTACCCAAAGTAACTGAGAGTAAATTCCATAGTTTCCTTTTTATCTTCTATGTGCCGAACTGTATACTTAAGAGGTTAGCACTATAGAAACATCAGTGGGTTCAGACTTTTTAAAAAACCATTTTCATCTGTGTGTGTGTGTGTGTGTGTGTGTGTGTGCTGTGTGTGTGAGGGGAGCACCTGTGGGAGGCCAGAAGAGAGCGTTGGATCCCCTGGAGCTGGAGAAGCTGATGGTTGTAAGATGCCTGATGTGGTCCTCTGTGTTTCATGACAGTGATAGAAACTCTAACTAAGATAGCAGTACATGCCTGTAATCCCAGTACTCAGGAAGGAGAGGAAGGTTCGGAAGTTCAAGGTCATCCTTGGCTACATAGTGAGTTTGAGGACAGCCTGAGATACACAAGATCCTATCCAAAACATTAATTTCTAGAGAAGTAACAGTTTCACCATGTAGTCCAGGCTGACCTTGAACTTGCAATTCTTGCTTCTTCCTCTAGTGCTGAGATTACAGATGTGTGCCACCACATCTGTGAGTAATTTTTTTATGATAAATGCAACAGGAAACAGTGATTCTTTGAGATGATAAGTGATAGACCCCAGACCCAGGGTACTACCTTCTTGGGTGGGTGCCCCAAGAACACAGACTCTGGTCCAGTTGATGCAACAGCAAGAGGTTTATTGTTGTGGCTGTACAGTCAGGCTAACTCAGCTCCAAAGAGCAAGAGTCGTGCCTATTGCAATCACATGAGTGTTTTTAAAGGAAAAACCCACAAAAGCCATAAGATTACAATTCCCATACAATTTCATTTCGATTGATTTATGTCTAGAGGCTAATTTCATAAGATCATGGCCTGATCACAGGGTGGGTACAGTCACCTTCCTGAAACCTCAAGGGGGGTATCAGGGCGGGAGTGGAGTTTACACAAAGGTCACAGTGGTCCTTCCTGGAACACTTGCAATTATCCCAGTCACAGTTGAGCACATCTCTTAACAGAAATCTCTTTACATTGTTACATTGTTGCAGGGATGGTTGAATAATGCTGAGTCAGGTTGCCCTTGGAACTAGTTTTCTCTAGTTCCTCATTCTCCTGGGGCTTGGGGGGTGTAAGCCTGAAGGGTTAGGGTCTTTCATAAGGAGTAGTAATGTTATTGCCAGGTAACTGTATACATCTGTTGCCTTTACATGTATGTATCATATGATTAAGATCTATTTTGTATAACTTCCAGGCAGAAAGTGCCGATGTCACTGAGCTAGTGACTTCTCACTGACTTTCCCTTAGAAGTCCCTGATACCTTCTTGGGGTTCGGGATGATTGCTGCTGCTGCTGTTACTGCTGTCTGTACTGGAGATTTTATGGGAAGCCTCACACAAGCATTCTTGCCGTTGAGCTGTAGACCCCGTGTCAGAACTCATTTTCTTTAACTCGGACTCTGCCTGCCACAGCTTTGCCGTCTGGTGGAGGTGTTAGAAGTGTTCTCCTTTTCTTTGGCTCTTCTAGTAACTGTGACTGAGGTCTTACCAAAAGAAAAGAAACAGAAGGACGAGAAGACCCTAACTCTGGGCCAAGCTGTGGTGGACCTGCTTCCTTTACTGGAAGGTCAGTTGTGTAATTTATCCAAAAGCAAAAAATTAACAAAATGCATAAAACCTATACCCAACGATGTGTAAAGCTCAGCCTCCGTGGCTTTGAGGGTTTTCGTGGGAAATGAGGGTGTGTGTCTGTGCCTGGATTAGCTCTGACTTGACCCTTTCTTCTCTGGCTCAACTTGACCTTGCAGGAGAGGACTCATTTGAAACGGTGGTCCCATTACATCCTGTGCAGGGGTCGCCCTTAGAAACTCCTTCAGCGGGCTCTAAGGTAATCCAAGTTTTAAGTCTTAGTGCTTTTAGCTGCCTCATAATCCATCTATTAAGGCCAAGTTCAAGTGAGTACATTGCACTGGGCACTTCCTTTCATGATACCTATATTGCTAGTTTCTGGTGAACAGGCATGAAGAAGGCTAAGTCCCACCTTGTGGATATAACCCAGGGTGATGAATTGATGTGGGAAAGAGCAGGTATTGGTTACTTTGCCCAGAAGGGCAAGTAACTTAGGGAAGATTTAACTATGGAAATGCTTCTTGGACTATATGCCAGCAGGTTAAATTGTATATGACAGTATATACTTAGGCATGGCAGCCTGCCTCTGGTTGAAGACTTCTAATTCGACACAGTACCAGCCAGTACCCTATCCTGAATTCCAAAATGTGATGCAACATACTGGGATTCTCTTCAATGACAGCCTATAAACATCTAGACATACCATTCTGAAACTGAACTCAGCATCTTCCCCTCAACTTACTCTTCCCTTTATCTTAGTGCCCTGGGCTGAAGACGGTACCCATCCATGAAATGACATGACATAGGACCTAAGTTACATCCAGGGATCCTAACTACAGCCAATCTCCAAATCCAACCTCCTCTCCCTCCTAAGTGTCTTTAGACTCTTTCTTTTTACCCTTTTCCTGCTCCATGTTACCTCAGCTTTCGTTGGGTCGTTATGAGTAATCTTAGCACTTATTTACCTTTGGGCTGAAGGCAGCACACTGTTTCAATCCCTTTTACAGTAGCTTTTCCTTAGACCCAGAATGATTTTTTCTTCATTTCCTTTGCTGATCCAAGTCACAAACTCCTTTGTAGCCTGTAGAGGTAGGGTCAGATGTCATTGTTTCCTACTCTCCTCTAGCCCAGTAATTAATTACTCACTTATTTGGTGCTTCTCAAAGAGGGTATTTTGTACAGGATTTTTCATAACTCATAAAGCTATGGTACGAGTTTCATAATGAAAGGGAATATGTCGTGTGTGTGTGTGTGTGTGTGTGTGTGTGTGTGTGTGTGAGAGAGAGAGAGAGAGAGAGAGAGTGAGAGAGAGAGAGAGAGAGAGAGAGAGAGTTGGGGGTGGCGTCTCTCTGTGTAGCCTTGGCTGTCCTGAAGCTCACTCTGTAGACCAGGCTGGCCTCGAACTCATAGAGATCCACACTTGCCTCAAGGTGTGTGCCACCACCACCCGGCTGGAATGTGTCTTCTTTATCAGCATATTATTAGCAGTCAATATACATTTAAGGGCCAGTGAGATGGCTTACTGAGGGAACACACTTGGCTGCCAAACTTATGACTTGAGTTCAGTCCTAGAGACCTGCATACTAGAGGGAGGGAACCAACCCCACAAGTTGTAAATACACATTTAAACCTTTTTATTCTATTGTGTGTGAAAATGTTAGGTATGCACACACATGCAAACACACACACACACATATACTTAAAATTGTCTCTTTTTTTTTATTTTTTCAAGACAAGGTTTCTCTGTGTAGCCTGGGCTATCCTAGAATTTGATCTGTAGACCAGGCTGGCCTCAAACTCAGAGATCTGCCTGCCTCTGCCTCCTAAGTGCTAGATTAAAGGTGTGCGCCACCACCGCCCAACTGAAAATATCTTATGATAAATCACTACATTTAAATTATTAAAATAATCATAAGGGAGTGGGTATGGTGATACACATCTTCAATCTTAGCACCTGGGAGGCAGAGGCAAAGTGGATCTCTATGAGTTTGAGGCCCTGCTGGTCTAGAGAGCAAGTTCCAGGCCAGCTAGGGCTACATAGTGAGACCCTGTGTACTAAGTGCAATGATGATGATGATGATGATGTGGATAGCTTAGGTATAAAGCACTTGCCAGACAAGTGTGAGGACCTAGGTTTGAATTTCCAGGATCCGTGTAAAGCCAGACATGGGCCTGTAATCCCAGTGGAAAGTGAAGACAACATCCAAGGTTGTCCTTTATCCCCACATGCTCACCATGGCACATATGTGCCCGAACACATACACACGCATCATACACGCACACATCCCACATAATCAGAAAATGCAGGCTAGCAAAAAAAAAAAAAAAAAGCACTCAATCCCATTTCATGAGTGTCTACTAGTTATGTTCAGTATGGAATCATCCAGTTCCTCTCCCATGTGTGTTGTGTTTGTATTTTACCTCACTGTTGTAGAATGAAAAGGACTCTAGTTCAGAATAGGACCCTCCAGTTCTCCTTGGACTCTTTCTTTGGCTCCTGGTACTTGGGGAAAGTTTAAGTTTATCTTTATAATTGAGTATAACCTCATCCTGAGCAGTGGTAGCAGATAACATCAATAAAGACAGTGAGGACACATGGCAATTCTCATAAGTGCGGCGTCATTTTATTTCCTAGCAATGCAGTCTTGACGTGAAGGTGTCTGTGGCAGAGCCCTTACTGACCCCAGCCCAGGTCTCAGCTAGCAATCTACTGAAGGTCACCCTGGAGGCTGCCTATTCTGTGCCGGAGTCATTTGTACCAGTCGGGCCTCAGCAGAACTACATGGTTGGTCTGCAAGTTCCATCAGTTGGAGAGGTAAAGCCCTTCTTCCAGATATCTGCATGGGCTCAAACAAGCCTACACTCATGGCCATGTTCCTCCCAGCCAAGACTGAATTCAAACTCACTCTACCAATGGCTAAGATTTAGTTTAGGCTTAAAAACTAACATTTGGGCTGGAGAGATGGCTCAGAGGTTAAGAGCACTGGCTGTTTTTCCAGAGGTCCTGAGTTCAATTCCCAGTAACCACATGGTGGCTCACAGCCATCTATAATGAGTTCTGATGCCCTCTTCTGGCCTGCAGGCACACATGCAGGCAGAACACTGTATACATAATAAACAATAACGTTGATTTTTGTTTTACATGTATATTTTCATAACAATATGCAGTTACACACTCTATACGTTGCACATAATTTATATTAATCACTATATAGTTATGATCCAAAATATGTGCAACATTTAAATGTTGCCAGTTCTTAGTGTGTTTATACATGGTTTATTTTATGGGTTTTTTATAAGCATCTCATTATACAATGTTTCCACTTAATTCCAGATATTATTTAGATCAGATCTCTAGATCCAGGAACAGAGAAGGTCCCACCTGGAGTCCCAAGGTGCAATAAGTTAGTGACTGCACCATGCTACGGACACAGCTGTGCATGTAAATTTTCATAACACGCATGTGCTGGAGATTTAGGTGGATACCAGAGACACTTGACTTCCATTTCTAAAACTGGAAAAATCCAAGTCTGGATGGTTGCTTTCCTATGCAGGGGACAGCGTGACTGCGTGTGGCACATCTGTGCGTGGTTCAGCTCCAACTTCAGGTTTCTACTACTTTTTTTCTTTGGGCTGGTGAGATATCTTAAAGAGTAAAGCTATGTTGCCGAGCCCAATGACTTGAGTTTGATCCTTTGGACTTACATAGGGAAAGTAAATACCAGCTCCCAAATTTGTGCACATGCATGTGAGTTAATAAATAAAACACCTTTTAAAAGAACAATTTACATTTTATTGTGTTTTCTATAATTCACAGAGTTATATATTAGCACCAATAGAATGAAGGGCACACGCCCCTACTACATAATCATTGGAATAATACCCAGAATTCTACTGGGAAAAGTAGTAAGCAGACTTCTTATACATGCCAAAGCCCCTGCGAGTGTCCTCACATCTGGTATCTATTCTTTTAGAAGGACTTCCATATGGTATTCAAGAATGGAACCTTGAAGCTTGGAGGAGAGAGAGAAGTCATTCCCCGGCCTAAAAAATGGCCCATTCCTAACATTCTCGCTCCAGGAGCTAATAACATTCCTGACTCCTTCATTGTGGGTGGTCCCTATGAGGAAGAAGAAGGAGAACTCAACCACCCAGAGGTGAGAGAACAGACTTTCTTGATAAAAACCGTACACTAACAGATTATAAAAATTTACACACACACACACACACACACACACACACACACCTGGCATTTGTCAAAACTGGTTGCATGTGAAAATCAGTATCATCTAATTCTGCAAACAGAATAGTTTATATCCAATTTAGTCTTTCTTTTACCTTTATTTCATTTTGAGTAGATAAGTATGCTATTCATTTGTTACTATAATGAAATACCCAAGATAATCAACTTATAAAGAGGAAAGGTCTGTTTTGGTTCACATTTGAAGGTTCAGCTCTGTGATGTGTTGGGCCCTCTGTTTTGTACCTAAGGAGCCCCCCATTAGGTTTCATTTCCTAAAGGCTCCAAACCTACCAGTAGTACCACTCTTGGGGGGCCTTTAACACAGAGGTCTTTGGGGGGACATATAGCAATAATAATAATACAGTTCAAAATTTAAAACTAAGAAGCGAACAGTGAAAGTCATCTCCTGTGTATGTGTCTCTTCCTTTCATCTTGTTTCCCGAGTAGCTACTTTGTCAGAGTTTCTCCCTGATGCCTTCTGTCCCTGCAGAAGGAAATAAGTACAATACAGATGGAAGACAGAGACAGAACCTGCCTCTCTTCCTGTACAGACGGCAGGGAGTCAGATTTCAGGACAGGCTTACCAAACAAAAATAAGTGCTTAAAAGAAAACAATAAAACGTTCCCAGGGCTACATTTCTATTAGCCAATTTGTGATGGGAAAATGCCTTTCCATTTGATGGTGGTGAAATAATATTCAGACAGCATTATAGCAAAGCTTACAGATAAAATTGGTTTTCTTTTTTCTTTTTTCAAGACAGAGTTTCTCTTTAGCCTAGTGGCAGTGGCTCATGCCTTTAATTCCAGCACTTAAGAGGCAGAGGTAGGCAGATCTCTGTGAGTTTGAGGCCAGCCTGGTCTACAGAGTGAGTTCTAGGACAGCCAGGGCTACACAGAGAAATCCTACCTCGTATAAATTAAAAAATTTTTTTTTCTTGGTGCAAGAGAGATGACTCAGTTGTTAAAATATATAACATAAGATCTAAATATATAAAATAAAGTATAAATACAAGGGAATTATAAATATTCACTAAAACCAGAGGACCCAGATTCGATTCCCAGCACCCATGTGGATGATCAGAACCATCTGTAACTCCAGTTCCAGCAGACCTGGTACCCTCTTCTGGTTTCCTTGACCACCAGACACACAGGTGGTGCACAGCCATACCTGTAGGCAAAACACCTGTATACATTTAAAAAAATGTTTTTCTTTAGGAAATCTAGACTTTGAGGAAGTTTTCAATTTTGTTTTCAGAACTAGAACATATCGAGAAGTCACTCCTGGTGGTGGTGGTGGTGATGCCTGTCTTTAATCTCAGCACTCGGGAGCAGAGGCAGGTGGATCTCTGAGTTTGAGGCCAGCCTGGGCTACAGAGCAAGTTCCAGGACAGCCAGGACTACACAGAGAAACCCTGTCTCAAACAAACAAACAAACAAACAAACAAACAAACAAACAAACAAACCAGAAGCTGCTCCCGTTTTCCTGCTTATCCCATGGTGTTGCTTTTGTTGCAGGACTGGGTATAGATTGTGCTTACGTCAGGAGCAGGGAAACATGTCAGTTTTGCCTCACATATTTATAGACCTTAGTACATACATATTGATACTCTCATTTTTTTTTTTTTTTTTTGAGACCGGGTTTCTCTGTGTAGCTTTGGTGCCTGTCCTGGAACTCGCTCTGTAACCCAGGCTGGCCTCGAACTCACAGAGATCCGCCTGCCTCTGCCTCCCGAGTGCTGGGATTAAAGGTGTGCGCCACCACTGCCTGGCTATGTCCCCATCATTTTTACAGGCTATTATACAATTTGCTTTGTTTTACTTCATAGTGTATCTTGCATATTTTTTCACATCACTACATTAAAATAATGTTCATTCGTTTTCCTTTTTTGTGGTTGCTATATGATATGACATTGAGTGGACATACTTTAATTTACTTATTCACTCCCTTACTAATGATAATCAAGATTTTTTAGTTTCATTTTTTTCTTTTTGTTTTAACATGTATTTATCAAGGGCATAGAAAAGTGATTGCAAAGGATTCTTGTACTAGTCGACAAACATGAGTAGAAACATTCAGAAAAATAATTAGTGAAATGAGGATGTTGAATTCTTTTCATTGGCTCTAAATAAGTTAGGAATAAGGGTAGCTGTTAGCATTCTGAACCGCCCCTTGGGGACCCGCCTAGCGTCCTGACATCATCTTACGTAGTAAAGTCCCCTTTAAGATAAAACCCTCCCTTCTTCCTCCTTCCTCCCTTTCTCGCTGTGAGGCGTGCACACCTCTGCTTCCCCCCTTTTTTCTCCCCCCCTTTTTATCCCCTCTCCCCTCCTTCCATGTGGATGCCATGTCTGCGTGGTGTTAGTAACTTTCTACGGTGTCTCCCTCATCCGCCATGGGGCGCCTTGGCTCAAACCCACCAAGGCCTTTCAAAGGCCATTTTACAAAAGTAGCAACATTTAAAAATTGCTGAAATGTCTTTTCTCATCTTTTGTTTAGTGAATATTCATACTTCCCTTAGATTTATATTTTATTTTATATATTTAGATCTTATGTTTTATTTTAGTTTACGTAATCGTTTCTCAGCCTTGTCCACACTTTAAAATTACCTGTGAAGGAGCCAGGTGTGATGCTGCCTACCTTTGATATTTGCCCTCGGGAGGCAGAAAATCTCTGAGGCCAGTCTAAACTACATGGCGAGTTCCAGGCCAGCCAGGAGGCCAGCCTGGTCTACATAGTGAGACCCTATCTCAAAACCCAAACCAAACTAAAATCTGTAAAGCTTTTTTTGAGACTGAGTCTCAGTATTTGCCTAGGTTGGCCTTGAACTCATCTTCCCGCCTCATGCTCCTCAGAACTAGGATTACAGAGGTGTGCCACTGCACACAGCCCCTGGAAATCTTTAAAACAATGATGGCGGTGTGCTACTTTCGTTTTTTCTGTTGCTGTGGTAAAATATTCTGACGTAATCAGCTCAGGAGAGGAAGGGAGTGTTCAGCTCACAGACCCAGGGCACAGTCTGTCATTTCAGAGAAGTGGTCACATCACAGCCATAGTCAAGAGCAGAGAGCCGTGGATTTGGGCACACAGCCTAGTGCCAGCTCCTTTCAGGACTCTTCTAAAAATGGATACATAATATACACTGCCACTCAATGGGTGATCTTTTTTTTTTTAAGCTCCTCCATGATTTTTATGTGTATCCTGAATTGAGAATCTCTGACTGAGGTTATGTGCATAAACATTTGGCACTCAGTGATGGGTTGATGTAACCTAGCACTATCTCAGCAGATTATCTCATACTCCAAGCAGTTGTGGTAGGTGTCATATACAAGAACTCCCACGGACCTTCAGAACAAACAGAAAATTCATCTGATTATCTCACAGGACAGAGAATTTAGGAACCAAGCAGAATGCATCAAGAAGAGGATCGTCTGGGACCTGGAGAGCCGCTGCTACCTTGACCCTTCTGCAGTTGCAAGGTAGGAACAGAACAGCACAGCCTAACCAGCCAGGTCTGCAGGAGCGGGAGTCGTTCTCCCCGAAACCCCCACACAGGGTTTCCCTGCATAGCCCTGGCTGTCCTGGATCTTGCTCTGTAGCCCAGACTGGCCTCAAACTCACAGAGATCCGCCTGACTCTGCCTCCCGAGTGCTGGGATTAAAGGCGTGGGCCACCACTGCCCAGCTAATTTTGGTTTATTTAAATACAGCGTAATTTGGTTAAAAACTATTCTTGTGGTGTTTAACTCAATCTCATGTACACAACAAAGCATACCTAAATCTCCTTGAGGAACAAAGGAAACTAAATACAGATCAGATGTGACTTATCAGTTGAAACTCTTTGTAAAGTGCATGTGACACCTTCCAGAAAGATGAGTTCTAAGATTGGCTGAGAAAAACAAGTTTATGAGAAGGGTGTGGAGGAGGGTCCAGAGCTGGCTAGGAAAAAAGTCAC
Organism: Peromyscus nudipes; assembly: GCA_902168325.1. NCBI lineage: Eukaryota > Metazoa > Chordata > Mammalia > Rodentia > Cricetidae > Peromyscus > Peromyscus nudipes. The sequence continues at coordinate 22,204 of CABHPH010137360.1, forward strand.
TCTAGCCTTCGGTTGGAAAACAGGTTTGCATTCCTTTCCTTGGAACAACCTTGTGTGCCTAACATTCCAGATTCCCCTATGGCATGTGCTCCCTACAAGAGAGCTGGCTCAGCAGATAAGAGCATTTGTTGCTCTTGTGGAACACCTGGGATCGATTCCTAGCATCCACATGGCAGCTCATAGCCATCTGTAACTCCAGTCCCAGGGAACCCGATGCCATCTTCTGACCTCGGTGGCACCAGGAATGCATGTGGCGCACATACATACATGCAGGCAAAACACTCATGCACATGAAATTTTTAAAAAATAGATGACTAGAGTCCTGGCTTGCACTTTCCATTGCTGGCAGAAAGTGGGAGAAGGGAGTGTGTGTGGATTTAAAAGGGTACATGCTGCTGCTGGTGAGAGATGTTCTCAGGATTCTGCCCCTCAGAGCCGCCAGGAGCCTAATCACTTCTATTTATGTCTCATGGGTCATCTCTAGATGATAGGGATGCTAGAGAGTACGTTGTTTTAGTTGGGACACATTGTCACCCACCCTGAGTCAGGGTACCGTTCTGGGGAGACAGAAGGCTTGATCCTGTCCAGATGACTGCCTCTGCCATAGAGAGCTGGTTCCAGATGACAGACACAGGCTTGCTGGTGTGCCTGCAATCCCAGTCCTCAGCTCTGGCTTTTAAAAACAAAAGGATTGTTTGTCAGAGTAGTTTACACCTAAAGAAGCATTGGGTAGGTATTTCAGAGGTGTGCTTCTGGTCCCTACCCGTGGTGTAATACTTTTCTAGACACTGATAGATTTGATTGGCTAATGTTTTACTGAGGATAAACTGTTGCTCATGTCATTTTGAACAGTCATCTGTTAGATCAATAAAGAATAAGACAAAGTCTTCATTGTTTTACTTTAATTGATTAAATGTTTGGTGGATTTGAATTTGTGACTCGGAATATTTTGTTTCTCTGTAAACTTTAACCCATTCTAGTATGCACACTAATACACATGCACAGTTTTCCTTACCAGACAGGGCTGCTGGCAGGTTCTTGTCTGAGAAAACCTTAGTTTCTCCTTTTGCTGGATAATTGTAGTGAGTCCAGATGGTCTTTGACAGGAGATGAAATTCATTCATGAACATGAGAGGTGGGGCGTGACACTCAGGAGTGGTCCACGAGTGGGGATCATCCGACCTCACAGACATCACGGGTGACTCACTTCTCAGCCACCATGTCTTCAAAGCCATCTGCATCAAATTTCGTGAAACCCTCTTGTCACACATGTGTGGGGTCAGAGGAAAACGTGTTTGGGTCTGTTCTCTTCCCCCATGAGGGTCCCCCTGAGCCACTGGCCTGCTTTCATTGTGTACTGGTATCTGGGCATTGTGTCTGGGGACATAGGAACTCAAGGACTAGGGGTTTAGTGGGAGGTTTGCTCTTGATCTGTTTAGGAGCTGGATACGGTGACTACTAGTTGTAGCTGAGCTACAGGCCTGCGGTTTATTTCTCCTGCCTTTGCTTCTTTGGGCTGACCTAAGAGCCCCTGTTAAGACGAGACTGTTCTGCGGCTTCTCAGCTGAAATCCGTGCTTCTGCCCACACTCGATCGGCTGCTGTGCTTCTGCCGGAGCCCTGTTGCTGTGGCAGCAGATTTTGGGGTGGGAATGAGTTCTCTACGTGTTTTAGTAGGTTTGGGCTGTTGTTCTCAGAAGGGTTTCATAGTCCTTTTTTCTTCCCTCACAACCTTTTGTGAGCAGGGAGTCTGGGCATTGGTGGAGTTGTCCTGCCGACCATCTTCTCAGAACACATAAGGCTCTGGGAGTTCCCCTTAAAGATTGGGCCTTTCTTACAAAGGACACTTCAAGTTGTGGATGCCTTTAATCCCAGCACTGGGGAGGCAAATGTAGAACTCACTCTGAGTTTGAGACCAGCCTGGTCTACATAGCAAGTTCCAGGCCAGCAAGGGCTACATAGTGAGACCTTTCTCAAAAATAAAACAACCTCTCCCACAAAATAAATAAAAATAATAAAGAACATTCAGGAATATTTCAAAGCCGCCCCACCCCCGCCCTTAAAGCATTAGGTTTCTCTCCCCTTTGGGGCCCTGCAGGACTCCTGCATTTAACACCTGTAAGAAGAAACAACCCTTACATCTGGGTTCCCTGTATTTTTTAACTCTTAGTCTCCAGTAATTTGTCAGAGTTACTATTAAGATTTTTTTTTTCCTGGTTGCTGTACTGGCCTTGGTTATCTGTTGAGTGGGTCTCAGCTTTGATCCTCTGTGTTTTCCTGTCTTTCCAAATTTCAGCTCACAGTTTTCTCTTCACCTCAACTCTCTGCTGGAGCTAAGAAAAAAAAATCCCAATGTTCTTGCTGTAAGTACAGCAGAGACTCCTTGAAAGCTGCGTCAGAGCCGATGGCACCCACTCACCCACATAGTACACAAATGTGTGTTTGCACGCTTTGGTTGTTTCTTTAAGGAAATCCACTGGACATGGGATTTATGGTTCAAGAATGCAAACATTTTCATGTCACTTACTGCTGCAACAAGTCCCCAACAAAAGCGTGTCTCATGCTGTGAAGGTCCAGTCCTTCAGATCCTGGCAGGGAGCACAGTGGCAGGAGCTGAGACAGCTGGTCACATGTCTGCAGTCAGCGAGCAGAGACAGCGAATGCTGCTGTTCACCTTTCCCTCTCTTCAGTTAAAGACTCCAGCTCACGGGATGCTGCCACCCAAATTCAGTGTGTATGGGGGTCTCCCCTGTGCAGTTAAGCCGGTCTAGAAATCCTCAAAAATATACCAGGGGATGTGTTTCTCTGTGGTAATCTAAGTCCTGCAAACTTTACAAGATTAACCATTCCAATTTTCAATGTTTTCATTTGTGTTTCTTTGTTTACACAGGGTCTCCCTATGTAGACTAGGCCAGGCTGGCCTGAAATTCACTGTCCTCCAGGTTTGCCTCCCATCTGCCTCCCAGTGCTAAGATTAAAGGCATGCACTCCCGCCAGCCTCCTCAGTGCTTGGTTTGTTGTTGAGACAGGGTCTTGCTATGTATCCCACAATGGCCTAGAACTCACTGTGCAGCCCTCAAATTTGTGATCCTCCTGCCTTAGCCTACTATCAAGCTTATATTGCCATATGACACTAAAAGATGTGTGATTTGACATTGTTAGTACTTAAGTAAGATTATTTTTATAAATCCTAGGAAGGTTTTAAAATATCACCCCCACCCCCCACTGGACTGGAGAGATTGCTCAGCTATTATGAGCACTGGCTGTACTGCTAGGGGTCGCTGGTTCAGCTCCCAGCATCCTCATCAGGCAGCTTACAACTGCTAGGAACTCCAGCTCCAGAAGAGCCTATAACCCACAGAGACACACATATACATAATTACAAATAATACAAATACATCTTTATTTGTTTTAAATCAGCAAACTAGCCCGGCATGGTGGTGCACATCTGTAATCCTAGTGCTCAGGAGCTGAAACAGAAGGGTTCTGAGTTTGACCAGACTGGGCTTATAGCAGTGAGACGGTCTCAAAAACAAACAGAAAATCGCCTGCCTAATAAAACAGACATATACACTCTGTCTCTTGTCTCCCTGTCTCTCTGTCTCTCAGTCTCTGTCTCTCTGTCTCTCTCTGTCTCTCTCTCTCTCACACACACACACACACACTTATTTCATTACTTTCTAGACGATAGATTTTTTTAGGGCTTTGAACTGAACCCAGGACTAGGCAAGGGTTCACTCTACCACTGAGCCATATCCCCAGCTCATTTTGCTCATTATTTTCTAAAAAAGAAGACTATTTCCTGTTAAACTGTAATGATACATGTTTGCAATGTGGTGCTGATGGGTTGGTTTTCAATTTACAGTTTCCAGAAGCGAATTGCTGATTGCCGGCTCTGGCCCGTGGAGATCACGAGAGTGCCTTTGATCACCGTGCCAAAAGGGAAACCAGGCAAACTTGAGAAGGTAAACAAGTGTATCCCCAAAATAAAACCGGTGAGGAGGCTTCTGCCCATGGCTCCCAGCAATTGGGGAACTGAGACAATGGCCATTTGTGCTCCAGAGCTGGAGAGCAGCCTAGGCAACAGAGAGACTCCATCTCAAGTTTTGAAAGTTAGAAGTGTCCAATCAAATGAAATCTGTTATTCTTCGTCTAATCTGACTTCCTGATGCAGCCAGTTTGTGGTTCTTTGCCTTGGACTTTCTTGGTGTAGGCACTGAAAGCCTCATGCCCCAGGAAAACCTAGATGATGATTGGCCACTGAAGTTCCCTGTTGCTCACAAATACTTGTTCAAGCCTTATTTCCAGATACTTATTTCCTCTTGACCCTTTGTTATATTCTTACCATAGGTACCATAAGAAATAGTCATTTTTACCTATGTCAAAGTGAGTAATATAATTCAATCTAGTAAATTTAGCCTTAGCTACAAAATGTTTTGGACTTGTTCATATGATGGGATTCTGGGAAAACATAGTTTTGTGAGCATGTTCTCTATCGTGTTCTCTGTATGGTTTCATCTTTACTCCTTATGTCTAAACTCCATGAGGGCGGGGTCCTACTGCTTCACAGCCTGCACTGAACCTAGCGTGGCACACAGCTCACAGCAGGCGTCTACAAACATCTAAGCGATTTGTTTGGTTTTGAAAAGGCTCCTTTGTACAACAAAAATGTTCCCGCCACAATGAACAAAAGGAGGCCTTGTGTACTTCTGGTGGGGATGGAAATCCGCTCATCTGCAGTAGAAACCAGTATGGAGGTTCCCCAAAAACTAAACATAGATCTGACATCTGTCACGGCTGTACCACTTCTGAGTATTTGCCAAAGGACTCCAGGTCAGCACATCACAGAGACGCTGGCAGAGCAGTGTTTATCGTCCTACTGTTCACAGTGGCAGTTAGGGAACCAACCCAGGCCTCCAGCCACCGAGGCATGGCTTTAAAAATGTGGTTTAAATACATAATGGGGTGTTTTCAGCCATAAAGAATAAAGTAATGTCAGCCAGACAGTGGTGGCGCACACCTTTAATCGCAGCACTCGGGAGGCAGAGGCAGGTGGATCTCTGTGAGTTTGAGGCCAGCCTGGTCTACAGAGTGAGTTACAGGACAGCCAAGGCTACACAGAGAGACTGTATCTCAAAAACCAAAAAAAAAGGAAAAACCAAAAAAAGAATACAGTAATACCATTTGCAGGAAAAATAGATGCAATCATATTATACTGATTAAGTCAGTCTCAGAAAGACAAATACATATTTTCTGCCATTTAGAGTTCTTGAATTTAGTACAGACACATACAGTTACTACATACAGTTACATCTGTACATATGACATAAAGTAGAAGCATCGCCAAACGTTTAGGGGAACAAGAGGAACTAAGGGGGAGGAAGGGGAAGGGGAGGAGTGTGGCTGGGGGATATGGGGTGAGGTGCAGGGGAGTGTGCAGAGGAGTGTGCTCGGGTGCTTGGATGTCTGACTAAACATGTCCTTATGTAACACAGTGCCATGGACAGTGAATGTGTACAGTGAAAATTGTTTCATTTTGTTTTGGAGACAGGGTTTCCCTGTGTAGCCCTGGCTGTCCTGGAACTCACTCTGCAGACCAGGCTGGCCTCGAACTAACAGAGTTCAGATTCCTTGGCCTCTGGGTGCTTGGATTAAAGGCATGTGTCACCATGCCTAACTCTGAGAATCATTTAAAATGCTGCTTATGTGTGATATGCATGTGAATGTCTGTGTGTGGGTACATATGTGTGAGCACATGTAGACGTGTGAAGGCCAGAGGTTGACACTGGAGGTTTTCCTTGATCAAATCTCACCTTATATGCTGCAGCCATGTTTCTCACCTTGAACCCAGAGCTCCCCACTTGGGCAAGTCTATCGAGCCGGCTCGGGGTCTCCTGTCCCCACCTACCCGGTGCTGGATTCTGGTGTTTGCTCCCTATGATCAGCGTTGATGGGTGCACTGGGATGCAAATTTCTGTCCTCACACCTGTAGGGCAAGCAGTGTACCCCCTGAGCCATCTCCTGAGAAGGTTTTAAATAAGGAAACCTACTATATCTACAAAACAGTTACATCACCATGGAACCATTTCCTCTTCTATTTTAACATATATTGGTTAGCATCCCTTAGATTTCAAAGCCACAAAATATTATGATGGAAATAAAGGACTTTTTAATCTAGCATCTATTATTATAGCAAGCAAAATTAAAGAGATTACCTTTAAGCTTAGAATTAAATGTTTTTTTCTAAAATTTGACTTTTTCCCTTAGAATATTTTATGGCAAGCTATAAAGTTATTAAACATGATTATTAGACTATGCTCGTTAGCAGGCTCTTTATCTTTGGAGTGAGAGTTTGGATGGAATCAGGTATTGCAGATACACAGTATGCCTTCTTTAATCTGTTATTTTATTTTTAAAATTAATTTTAAAAAAATTACTGATTTTTTTAAAGCAGAACCTGGATGCATTCAGAGCCTCTTTCTCAGCAAAGCATGTCCCCTCAGCTGAGGCGAGAAGCTAAAGCATGCTAGTGAGAAGTGATACTAATGCTCTGGAGGATCCTGCTCACCTCACAGGAGTCTGTGAAATACAGTTTGACCCAGATCATCTGATTTCCCTTAAGTTCTGTTACTATCCTTTTTTTTTTTTTTTTTTTTTTTTAAACAAAATTTGACTCTTCTCCTAAGAAACAACTTACTGAAATGGACTTTTTGGTTGGAATTGTAATCTCAATCTAGCTGAATGTATGTTGATTCCGAGACTGCCTTTATGTCGTCAATACTGCTAATATGCATTATCTCAGTGGTTGTGAAACTCATTTTGGAAATGAAGCCAGGTCCCAAAGTGTCTGTGGGACTGAGCCAAGATGCACAGCTGGTCACCCGACAGAGCTTGTGGCTAGAGCAGCCTTTGAACTTCCGAGTCCGAGCCCCACACTGTCTGCCCTGCTGTGCCCACACTGCGCTAACCATTCTGCTCCTATTCCCTTAGACTGAAGATGAAAATCAGCTTTCGTTTCATGGTGTGGCGTATGTCAACATGGTCCCACTCTTGTATCCAGGGGTGAAGAGGATAAGGGGGGCTTTTCATGTTTACCCCTACCTGGACAGTACAGTCTTTGAAAAGGTGAGAAGACATTTCATGAAGGGTATGGTCTTAATGCTTCCTCCACATATGTGTTCGGTTACATCTTTTCAGTTGACATCTAGAACCAGTATAGCATTCTGTACCACTGTGTACTGTAAGGAGAGTTTCCTCTGCTGAGAGAAACCTTTGTCTTTGGGTATAAACAGCCATGTTGATACATCATTTTGGTGCTGTGTCAATTCAGTTACTCCAGTTGGGTCTACAACCTCCCCAGGCACTGGTTATTAACTGCATTTGTAATAATAGACAGTTTCTTGTATGTAGCCCAGGCTGTTCTTGAACTTGCAACCATCCTTGTCTCGGTTTGTTGCTGCACAGGTGTGTGGGTTCAGTCAGATCCGTAGAAAGAAGACTCAGAGGCATCTTACGAATGAATCCAGCCTTTCATGGCTGCAGGGGGGTCCAACCTTGAAGGACTGAAGCACTTTCCCTTCGCCCAGGGCATTTTTATTTTCTCTCTATTTACAGTTTAGCCAGTTGATTTCTGTTCCTTCAAAGCAACCCAGAGATAAAGTGCAAGGGCAAATTCCTTGATTTCTCAGGTACCACGGTTTTTCCCGGTTGCCTGAACCAAGTTTTGCATAAGGGTTCCTTGGGAGACTCTCAACAAGATTCACATAGGGCAATAGGAGAAACAAAAGGTATTGGTTAAACAAAGGAAGGATTAGGGCTAGGTGCTACCCTCTGGAGCCAGGCCAGGAGTAGCTCAGCAGGAATGCAGCCATACTTCCTGCCTCTGCCTTCTAGGATACACCACCATGCCCAACTAGACTTTTAATCTTATTTTAAAAATTTTTCCAGTTTTAGATTCCTGCTCCCCCCCCAATTTTCATGAGTATGGACAGTGTATTTTGAGATAGACTCTCACTGTGTAGCCCTGGCTGTCCTGGATCTCGCTCTGTAGATCAGGCTGACCTCGAACTCACAGAGATCCGTCTGCCTCTGCCTCCAGAGTGCTGGGATTAAAGGCGTGTGTCACCACTGCAGGCCTGAACATGGACTTTTTTTATCTTACTGTTTTTACTTGGGTTGGCAAGATGGCTTAGAGGATAGAGGCACTTGCAGGCAGGCCTGACAGCCTGAGCTTGATCCCCAGATCCCACAAGATGGCAGGGAGTCACCTTCTCCTAAGAGTTGTCTGCTCAGCTCCATAATACACACACACACACACACACACACACACACACACACACACACACACATATGCATACACACAAATAAGATTAATAAAATTTAAATTATTTATTTGTCTTTTAATTATATTTTTATTAGTTAAAACAGTCTTTAAATTTAAATATATTTGGTCATAGTCTTCCCTTCCCCCAAGTCCTTCCAGATCTTCTCCCTGTCCCTACCCACCCAACTTTAAGTTTTTTTCTCAAAAAAAAAAAAAACAAAAACAAAAACTCAAATACAACAACAAAAATCCCCCAAACCAATAAATCCACACCCAAACTGGAAAACAAAGCAAAAGCATACAAAAAACTGTGGCGTCCGCTATGTGTTGGTCAACTGCTCCTGACCATGAGGCTGCTCTGGAGTGGTTGATGTCACTCCATTGGAGAAAACTGTATAAATGACAGTTCAGTTGTTAACCTTTATTTACTCTTGTGGCTAGGTTTTCATTCACTCATGTTATAAAATATAATAAGATAAAACAAAAACCATCACATCAAAGTTGGACAGGACAAACCAATAGAAGGAAAAGAGCCCGAGAGAAGGCACAAGAATCAGAGACCCACTAGTTCACACAGTCAGGAATCCCACATACACACTAAACTAGAAGCCATGATATACATGCAGGGGACCTGGTGCAGACCGGTGCAGGCCCTGCGCATGCTGCTTCAGTCTCTGTGGTTCGAATAAGCTTCTCTCAGTTGATTTAGAGGCCTTGTCTCCTTGGTGTCCTCCTTATTTCTGGCTCTTACACTCTGTCTGCCTCCTCTTCCTCTGGGTTCCCTGAGCTCTGAGGGGAGAGATTTCAAGGTCTCTCACTCTCTGTGTATAATGACTGGCTGTGGGTCATCTCTGTATTTATTCCTGTCTGCTGCAGGAGGAAGTGTCTCTGATGATGGCTGAGCAAGGCACTGATGTAGGAGTATAGCAGAATATCATTGGGAGTCATTTTATCACTATGTTTTTTGGGAGGTTGGTTTTTCTGTTTTTAGACTAGTATTATTTGTTCTTACCCTAAGTCCTGGGCTGTCTAGTCTCTGATTCTTGGTATGGGTTTCCTCTCAGGGAGTGGGCCTTAAGTCCAACCAGTATTTGTTGGTCACTCCCACAAGCTCTGTGCCACCATTGCCCTAGTACATCTTGGAGGCAGGACACCATTGTAGATCAATGGGTTTGTGGCTGGCAATGAAATTTAATTTTTTTTATGAGACAGAGTTTCCCAGTGTAGCCCTGGAAAATTTAAATTATTTTTAGTGATAAATCTCTATAAGTTTGATTTCTGTTTTAAAGGAAAAGTCTACTGCTCACTTGGTGTGCAAATGGATGATGGGTCTTCCATAACTTTATTATTGAAAAAGAACTGTCTTTTAGAGAGAGTATAAATTGGAAGTCTCCATTGGGTCCCTCTCCTCAGAGATCCGGGAACACCACAGAAGAGGGGGAGGATAGACTGTAGGAGTCAGAGGGGATGGAGGACACCAGAAGAACATGGCCCACCAAATCAATTAAGCAGGGCTCACAGAGACTAAAGTAACCACTGAGCCTGCATGGATCTGCCCCAGGTCCTCTGCATATAGGTTATGGATGTTGGCTTGGTGTTTTTGTGGGAGCGGGTGTGTCTGACTCTTTTGCCTGCTCTTGGGACTCTTTTCCTCCTATTGGGTTGCCTTGTCCAGCCTTGACATGAGAGCTTTTGCCTTGTCTTGTTGTATCTTGTTTTGTCCTGTTTGGCTGTCGTCTCTTGGAGGCTGCTCTTTTCTGAAGAGGAAATGGAGAGGGAGTAGATCTGGGGGAGAGAGGAGGTGGGGGAAAGAGCATGGATGGGAGGAGTGGAGGGAGGGGAAACTGTGGTCGGGATGTATTATATGAGAAAAGAATCTATTTTCAATAAAAAACACCTGTCTTTACAATGATTGCATAATACATTTTTATTGTTAAATTTTTAGGGGTTACTTTCCCCTAGAAAACATGACAAAATCAACTGTGGTTTGAACCATACCAAGGTTTTATTGTGAATTTTAAACTTGCCTTATTCTTCCAATTATAATTGATAAGTGAATAGTAATTAGACAAATACTGTCTCTTGTACATAAATGAATTACTTGAAGTAGTTCAGAATTATGTATCAAAGATGAAAATCTTTCTGATGACAAGAATTATGACATCAAAACCAAGTACGGCTCCTCCTAGAACTTTAAATAACAGGGAGACAACTGGTTTTCTGCGGTGATTTTATGTGTTCTACAAGTGAGGAGTGTAATGAGGTTCTTCAGGTCTCTACTCTGGATGCTGAAATGATCCCCTCGGGTGGCCCCATTTACCTATGACTTGTTTTTGTTCAATTCTTTCTTTTCAGACCAAATGTTTGTTCAGCATATTCAGGGACACTGGGCACCATCTGGCTCACAATAATAAAGCAGGGGGTCTTAACTCCCCGCTGTCTAAACCTGTTTCCAAGAATCTGAAAGAAGAGAAACCAGTGAAAGACAAGGAACTAGATGGACGGACCCGGCCTGGGGATTTGGTAGGCTCTCGAGACCTTGTGTAGATGCTTGGATTCATTTCTCATTTGGTGACTTGTATTGATGGATTTCGCATTTTAATGTCCCTACTACTATGAGGCCATGAAAGATTCCAAGCTTTGATGTTTCTTTTTGTTTCAGCAAGCACCTAGCATAAAATCCCAGAGCTCAGACACTCCTTTGGATGGTGAAGCCCCTCTGAGCCACAACCTAGAAGGACAGGTAACTATACTCAACCTTTTAAAAATGAAAAATCAACTTCATCAGACCTTCACTGAGCAAGACAGCTTTAGTGGGAAATGCTGGAGGTGGGACGTGAGTCACTTTGAGTGACTAGTCTATGACCTTGGGCAAGTTTGTTCACTGAGACCTCGAAGTGAGCTGGTACCAGACTGTGTGTAAGGCCCTTTCCAAATTAAACTCTTGCCTCTCATTAAGTCTACACTAAGCACCAGGAGGGATGCAAAGATGTGTCCCTGGCAACCGTTGTCCATCTGCCTTCAAGACACCCTGCTCTCTGTCCAGGCTGCTGCCGCCTTTCTAACCGTAACCCAACTTTGGTGGCTGCTGTAGTAGAAACACTAGTGGAAATTCTTGCTAGGCTGAGGATTGACAGTTAGGATGGAATGGTCCCGGGGAATCGTCACAGGAAAGGTGAACCCAGACACAGTGGAAAGACAGCCCTTTGCCCAGTGAAGATAGAGAGAGACGCATTCCACAGTCAGAGAACAGCTTGAGTCAAGACAGAAAAATTATATCAACCACTTCAGGGTGTGATATAGGGGGATGGAAAGAGAGGTTCTAGATCAGTAGTTCTCAACCTGTGGTTCGCAACCCCCAAAGACCATCAGAAAACACCCATATTTGCATTACAATTCATAACAGTAACAAAATTACAGTTATGAAGTAGCAACAAAAATAACTATGGTTGGGGGTCAGCACGACCTGAAGAACTGTATTCAAGGGTCCTGAAGAACTGTATTCAAGGGTCCTGAAGAACTGTATTCAAGGGTCCTGAAGAACTGTATTCAAGGGTCCTGAAGAACTGTATTCAAGGGTCGCAGTGTTATTCTCAGTTCTCAGTTGAGAACCACTGTAGAGAGAAGGGAGGGAAAGAGAGTCTGGGGAACCTGAAAGGCTTGCTGTGGTGCTTACCCTCATTCTGCTAGAGACTCTTGAGCTCCGTCTTCCCCTTTCTGAGCTGAACATTGGATACAGGGCCTATTGAGCGCTCGGGAAGCCCTCTGCATTCCCTGTGCCAAAGGTTTTGACTCATAGAATTACGATCGTGTTGAATTAAAATTGTGTTGCAAGCCAGACGACGACTGCTACTGCTGCTTCTTCCTCCTCCTCCTTCTTTTTTCTGGTTTTTCTAGACAGGGTTTCTCTGTGTAGCCCTGGCTGTCCTGGATCTCGCTCTGTAGACCAGGCTGGCCTTGAACTCACAGAGATTTACCTGCCTCTGCCTCCCGAGTGCTCCGATTAAAGGCATGAGCCAGACTTCTTGTCCAGCTTTCATACAGAAGGTGGGGAGGGACCTCAGGTCTTTCTGACAGTGCACTTGCACACTCAAGACAGTTTGATTTCAGGAAGGGGCTGAAGGAAGGAAGTCAGCGGCCTGCAGAGGCCAGGTGTTGGGTTTGGAGAGTTTGTGGGGACAGGGAGATGGATGAAGAAAAGTCAGAGACAATTCAGGTTTGGGGTGTTGCTTTGTGGAAGGTTGACATGTTAAGAGAAATCTCAAAAAGAAACATTGATACAGCAGAGAGCTGTATTTAGGATGCTGGTAAAAATAAGTCTGGGTAGACATGTTCAGCAGTCAAAGCTGGTGGATGGTAAGAAGTCTGTGTGTGAAGATAGAAGGATCTGGAGATGAAACTTGTACATCAGAGGGCTGCTGGAGGAAAGAGTGACGTGCTTTAGAATAATTCCAAGACAAGTCTGAATGAGTTCACCAGTCGTGGTGGTGCATGTAACACTAGAGATGCAGGAGGGTTTCTTTGAGTTCTGAGCCCTGGTCCACACAGAGAGTGCCAGGCCAACCAGGGCTGAACACGGTGAAACCTTGTCTCAAAAAGAAAATAAGTAAAAAATTTAAAAAGTAAGTTCAACAGCGTCCACTGGAGTGGAAATTCCCAAGAACAGGCAAGAAAACACTTTCTTCCATGAGCTAACCCGTATTGCTATATTCCTTTCAAATTATTATGCCATGTAAAGTTTTTGACCCATAGAGATCACACTTCCTATGCCGTTTATGTTACTAAGTTTCATTACTGTCTTTATGAGATTAACAAATAACAAAAAATGTCTTTGCAGCAATATTTAGAAGCGGGGACATACATTGTCTTGGAGATCCAGCTGGAAAAAGCCTTGGTTCCAAAGCGGATGCCAGAGGAGCTGGCCAGAAGGTGTGGGACACTTACTCCATTTGGCACAGTGTAGGAATGAAGAAGTCACTCAGTTCGTCCCAACAAATGTATTTCCCTTGTCCTAAGCAACAGTGTTTTTGTGGTTTGTTTGTTTGTTTGTTTTTTGTTTTTTTAACAGATAGGGTTCATTCTATTATTGTTTCCTCATTGCAAGGTATCATTAAATTTTTTTTTTAGTTGACATGAGCAAGAAAGTATAAAACACTTAGATTCCTACTGTTTTGTGACAGTATTTTCATACTTTGGTATCTGTCTGGGAGTCACTGTAAAGCTGTATTTATAAATCAGGCACATGCACCAAATATGCATGTATGTTAATTCTCAAAAACTGTTTTTATACTCTATCATCAGGCTTTGTTTGTGTGTTATATTATATATAATATATGAAATATGTTACTATTTCTTGTTTTTCTATTTTGGGTTTTTTTTTTTTTTGAGACAAGGTTTCTCTGTGTAGCCCTGGCTGCCCTGGAACTCGATCTATAGGCCAGGCTGGCCTTGAACTCACAGAGATCTGACTGCCTCTGCATCCTGAGTGCTGGAGTGAATGGTGTGGGCCACCACCTTTAATATATTACGATTTCGTCAGCATTTTATCTCTATATTTATCCTTTTCCTTAGTAAGTCTTGCAAAAGGTTTGTCAGTTTCCCTCTTTTCAGCCTTTTATTATTTCACATGTATGAATATTTTGTCTGTATGCATGTATGTGCAGTGTGTGTGTGTGTGTGTATGTGTTGTTGCTTTGTTTTGTTTTTAGACAGGATCTTGATATATAGCCCAGAACTTGCTATGTAAACCAGGTTGGCCTTGAATCATCCACAGAGTTATGTCTTCTTCTGCCTTCTAAGTACTGAGATCAAAGCCACGCACCACAACTCTCGGCTTTTATTTTTAGGGTTTTAGTTTGTGTGTGTGTGTGTGTGTGTGTGCGCGCACTGTGATTGTGAGCTGCCTGACATGGTGCTGGGAACTGAATTCAGATCCTTCACAAGGCCAGTATGTGCTCTTAACCACAGAGCTATCTCTCCAGCCCAAGTTTTTTGCTCTTTAACCCGAAACATTTTTTTTTTATTTTTAATCTTGGTGGGTTTTCTCTGTTGTTTTTCTCTTCCTGGTTTATTTTTTATTTTTTATTTTTTTATTTTGTACACAGAAGAGGGCACCAGATCTCATTACAGATGGTTGTGAGCCACCATGTGGTTGCTGGGAATTGAACTCAGGACCTCTGGAAGAGCAGTCAATGCTCTTAACCTCTGAGCCATCTCTCCAGCCCCCTCTTCCTGGTTTTTTAAAAATCCATTCTTCTAATCTTTTTAAAACCTTCCTTCTGCAAACACAAAGTTTGCTCTCTTTTTCTGTGTCCGGAAGGAGTACAGTAACTTACTGCCGTGTGGCTTTCTTCTGTTTTGTTCTGTTCTAAGACTGAATGTTGTGTCCTGGATTGTGTAGCCAGGGCAGCCTTTGACTTCTGATCCTCCAGTCTCCACTCCTCAGTGGCAGGTGTGCACCACCAACCCTGGTTTTCTGCAGTGCTAGTGACCAAACCTAGGGCTTTTCACACACTAGGCAAAGATTCTGCCAGCTGTGCTGAGTCCCTAGCCCCTTCCCCCTTTTTAATGTACCCATTTAGAATCAGAAATTCTCTCTGGGGAGTATTCACTACAGCCCATACATTTTGGAATGTTGTCTTCTTGATTTCACTTGATTGTACAGGGGTGCACCTGTATGTTTGTGCCCTGTACTCCTGCATGCATACATGTGTATTGGTGTACTCACCCATATATGCATGTGTGCTGGATGAGTGTGTGTGTGTGTATGTGTTTACACTGTATACATGTGTGCACACATGTGTATTTGTACTCACTCGTGTATGTTGTGTGGGTGTGTATGTGTGTGTTTGTGCTGTATACTTCTGTGTGCACACGTGTGTACATGTACACTCACCCCTGTGTGTGTGTGTAGACCAGAGGGCAGTATCAGCTGTCCTCCTCAATCACTTTTACCTTATTTTTTTAAACATTATGGCCGAATTATTCTGCCTGTGCTTTGCCCTTGCTTCTTCAATTCAACCAAACTAATATCTTTTCTATTCCTCACATGTGAGGCTCATTTTTTTTTTTTTTTGTCATTTGTTTGTTTTGTTTTTGAGGCAGGGTCTCATTGTAGCCCTGGCTGTCCTGGATTCACGATGTGAGATCCGCCTGCCATGTGCTTCCTGAGGGCTGGGATTAAAGGCACAAACCAAGACTGAATTTCATTTGCTACACTGGCTGCTTCTGTGCCTGAACCACCCCTCTCCTGAATATCACATGACTTTGCCTTTCCCTTCCCTGGGTCTTTGCCCAGAGAGCACCGTCTCAATGAGGTCTTTCCTGTGAAGTGTGATCCCCTGCTCCGCCAGCCTGGGCCCTGACACAGCTCTGCCTTCCTGCATCATCCCCACGGCACCTGCTTCTCCTGTGTCTATCTTAGTGGTTTTCTTTCCCTACCACAAAGTAAGCCCCATGGAGGCAAGGCTCTTCGCATAGTTCAGCTTCACCTCCAGGCACAGGAAAGGCCCTGATGGACAGAAGGGACTCACCATATATTCTGAATGAATTGATGCATCATGTCTGGAGCGGGAACTGGAAGGCTGACAGCAAAGTTGAAAGGAGCTCCTTTGCTACACAGTAGTCCCTGTCTTAAGTTTTCAATTATGTAGCTACATTGCCCATTAAGATAGAGTTAAAATTAGTGATCATTAACAGTCCTATACAATGATTTAGGTCCTATTAAAGAAGAGTTCCACAAGTAAAGAGCTCAAGGCAGTACACTGTTTTGACAGGAATCTGAGACTGAAAGGGGCCAGAGCTAGGGCAGATTCTGATTTGTCCTTGCAGCTTCTTTCTTTGCTTTACTGTATTTTCTTTTTGTTGTTTCTTTGTTTTGGAAACAGGGGCCCAAGAAGCCCAGACTGGCCTTGAACTTGCTATTATGTAACTGCAGCTAACTTTGAACTCCAGTCCTCCTGCTTCCATCTGCCAAGTACTAGGGTCGCAGGTGTGCATCCCCAAGCCGGTCCTGGTAGAGTAAATAAGGTCTCCTGTAAAGGGAAGTTCCACATCTTGGCGCTTGTTGCTTTACAGTGAAGAGCTGTAGAGAAATGGGGCTGGAGATTCGCCTCGGGGAGTAAGAGCACTGGCTGCTCTTCCAGAGGACCTGAGTTTGGTTCCCACATGGTGGCTCACGACTGCTCTTAACTCCAGTTCTAGGGGACCCAGTGCCCTCTTCTGTCCTCTTTAGATACTAGGCAAGCACACAGTGCACATTTATAATCGCAGGCAAAGCACTCATACATATAGAATAAAAACAAGTAAATGTTTATTTTTTTATTTTGGTTTTTTTGAGGCAGGATTTCTTTGTGTAGCACTGGCTGCCCTGGAACTCACTCTGTATCCTGGCCTCGAACTTACAGAGATGCCCCTGCCTCTGCATCCCAAGTGCTGAGATTAAAGACATGCACTACCACAGTCTGGCTCAAACAAGTAAATCATATATATGTTTGTATGTATGTAAGTAAATCATATATATATGAATATGTATGTTCTCTTAGAGCCTGATAGCATTATTGTAATTTAATATATTTTTCGGGGCTGAAGAGATGGCTCAGTTGTTAAGAGTACTGGTTGCTCTTCCAGAGCTCCTGAGTTCAATTCCTAGCAACCACATGGTGGCTCAGAACCATCTGTAATGACATTTGGTGCCCTCTTCTGGCATAAAGGCATACATGCAGATAGAACACATATACCTAAATAAGTAAATCTTAAAAAAAAAACATAAAAACATGATGAAAATTCTGGGTGGAAAGAAACTTTTAATTTTCCAAATCTGTGTCCTTTCAGAAACACAGACAGATACCCATTATTTTCCAACCCTTAGTGCAGAGGCCATTTAGTAATACTTTTAAAAAGAAAGTGTGTGGATAAGGTCAGGGCTGAAATGAGCACCTTCTTCTATCCTGTTCTAGGGTTCAGATCTTGGGTTTTTATTTATTTATTTATTTATTTATTTATTTATTTATTTATTGTTTGTTTGTTTGTTTGTTTGTTTGTTTGTTTGTTTTTCGAGACAGGGTTTCTCTGTATAGCTTTGGTGCCTGTCTCTGGATCTCTGTAGACCAGGCTGGCCTCGAACTCACAGAGATCTGCCTGTCTCTGCCTCCCGAGTGCATGTGCCACCACCACCAGGCCAGATCTAGGGTTTTGTGTGAGAGAGCACAGCCATGCTCAAGTGCAGGAGGGAGACAGATCTTGGATCTCCTCTACACGGACTCTGGGGAAATAGGAAAGAGCACAGGCCTCAGATAACAAAGGTCTTGTTGTTTCTGTTGCCTTTTCCTGATACAGGGTCAAGGAAATGATACCTCCCAGGCCACCTCTCACCCGCCGGACAGGAGGAGCTCAGAAGGCAGGTGTCCATGCCAGGGTGAAGCTGTGGGCATTTGAAGGCAGCATGAGCTCTTAGTGTGGCTTCAGAGGAGGGGGAAAGCTCTTTGGCACTTCCCATGTTTTCGTTCAGTTCCATTGTGACCAGTGAGTCACATACAGTGTGTAATCTGGCTCAGTGGAAAAGGACAGTTTTTATAGCTTATGTGGTTTGGGACTTCTAATCCATGGTCTGGGTATCTTTGAGGTCTGCTTCCGACCATTCGCTGTTTTCCCAGGCGGTGAGTGACTACCATGCGCAGATCAAGAGCATTTCCAAAGCCATTCTGGATGAATACCACCGAATGTTTGGAAAGCAAGTGGTCAAAATGGGGAGTGACCTGGACAGTGAGACCATGGAGGAGCACAAGTGCCAGCTCAATTATGAGCTCAACTGCTCTGGAAAGTACTTCGCCTTCAAAGAACAGCTCAAGGTGAAACATGCATTTCTGTAATTATTTGACTCACCTGTGGAGCCCCTTCTGTACACACGTGTTCAGTAGTTTCTGCCAATTCTGCTGGGTTGAGTTCCCTGGGAGAGAATGTGAGAAAATGATGCAGTATTTATTCCAAATGAAAGCTAATCTTCACTTGAGGCTAGGCTGGACTTGTGATCAGACGTCGCCCTCTACCAGCTGGCGGAAAGTGTGTTGTCGACACTATAACTGAGTCTCCATGTCTGTCCTTTAAGTCTCCTTGTCTGCAGGATTAAGAGCTGAGAGCTGGTACTGCACATCTGCAATCCAGCTCTTAGGAGGTGAAGGATCAGGAGTTCAAGACCAGCCTTGGCTACGTAACAAGTTTGAGGCCAGCCTGGGCTATGATGAGGCCTTGTCAAAACAAACAAATGAACGAACAAAAACAAAACCCTCAAAGCTTTTTTTAAAAAAACCTAAAAGTCTTTTAAGATAGTGTAATGAATAATGATAGCTAGTATTCATTTTTAAAGCATTTTTTTTTTTTTAGTTTTGGGAATGGGTTATTTTTGAGCAACAAGAGATAATAATATTATCACATGGGGTTATTATTAGTAGTAATATGATGAAGGTGTTTAGTATATAACCTGACTTAGGGAGGAAGAAAAAAACAGTAGCTGCCAGGCCATACCAACATGCTGTGCTTATATATTATTATTATTATTATTATTATTATTATTATTATATTATTATTATTATTCTCCCCCACTGTCTGTGGTGTGTGTGTTCTGAGATCCCCAGTAGGTGCTCAGCACTGTGGATAAGGAGCTAGGGAGATGGCTCAGCAGTTAAGAACACTGGCCTGTCTTCCAGAGGACCTGTGTGGTTCCCAGCACCCACATGGAGGCTCATAGCCATCTGCAACACCAGTCTCAGGGAATCCGATGCCCTCTTCTGGCCTCTGTGGGCATCAGGCACACATGTGGTGCACAGACATACATGCAGGCAATACACCCATACACATAAACACATAAGTAAGTAAATATTTTAAAACTGTGGATAATACTGAACCTTGTATGTGCCTATAATTTTTTTTTCACTTAAAGGAAGCATTTTATGGCTTCTTTTTGGCATATCCATACTGCTGGCATCACTCATTGCTGGTGCTTTGGCCTTTATTAACAGCCCTTCGTGCTAAGGTACCTTGGCTGTCAATCTGATAACAACATGTCTGCTGAGTCCTTAGGACATGGGTGCACTCTACAGCATGGGATGCTGAGCAAGGGGCACTTCATATCCAAGGAGCTGGATATAGTGTGAGACTTCTGCATCTACCCAGAACAGCGCTCAACTTAAAGCTTATGAATTGTTTGTTTCTGGAATTTTCCACTTGTTTTCACACTGGAGTTGAGTATGGATAACTGAAACCAGGGATACAGAAAGACTGCTGTATTTGTATAATTTTTTTTTTTAGTCAGGGTCTGGCTGTATAGCCGTGGCTGCTTCTAATTATGGCTCTCTCCTGGCTTTGCCACCCTAGCGCTGGCTTCGTAGGCCCGTGTCACCACACGCAGCTTTCTGTAGCATTTCAGACTTCTGCTTCTGTTTACTTTGTCCAGCTTCTCAGTCACTGTCCAAAGTGAGGTGGCAATACTGGAACTGTGTATTAACAAATGAGGAAACCAAGGTACCAGGAGAGAACAGAGGAAGTTGTACAGTTACAGTGTTTCAACCAGAATTCCATTCTCCAGCTTCTCAGACCCGAGTTTTCTCCTTTCTCCCTTAAAACAATCAGCTGCTGGGAAAGCCACAACTCTCAAACCTACTCCAAAGGTTTTTTCAGCTGCACTATTACTACCCTCTTCACATGGTATGAGCGCTGCTGGTCCCCTGTTAGTGATACTGCAGAATCAAGAAAATCATTTCTTATAACCCAGGCTTGAACACATGTCTTCAAAACTAGCACTTGGGAGATAGAGGCAGAAGATGTGAGTTCAACAGCACTGTGGACTTACAGAGTGTGTTCCGGGCCAGCCTGGGCTACATAGTGATACTCTGTCTTTAAATAAATAAACCCATTCAGGACATGTTGACTGGGGAGTCGTTAGTGAACTGAGAGCCCCATGATTAACACAGGAGAAACTGACCATCACTTGATGTTCTGATGAGCTGGTGGCTGATGCCCTAGAGATCTGGGTGTCAGCACACTGCTGGACCGCGTCATCAGAAGGCAATGTGTGTGTTTTGCAGCATGCGGTGGTAAAGATTGTGAGAGAGAAGTACTTGAAGACAACAGCATTCGAAAGCCAGGAGGAACTGCAGACATTTATCAGTGAGCTTTATGTGTTCTTGGTAGATCAAATGCATGTGGCCCTAAACCAGGTAAGTGTTTACAGCCCAGAACCCACTCCCCTTGGAGAACAGCAGGGCTGCGTTTGAAACACTCCTCCCTTCTTAGAATATTTTCTTCCTTTATTCAACAAACGCTGATGACATAGTCTATTCTGTACAAGGTACTGACCACACATTTGGAGGAGAAGGACCATGCTCTTTCAGTTTCCCAGAAAAATTCGTTCTCTAGCTTTCAAAATTGTCACACAGTACTGGAGAGATGGCTCAGCAGTTAAGAATACTGGGTGCTTCTCTAGAAGACACAAGTTTGATTCCCAGCACCCACATGGTGGCTCACAGCTGTAACTCTAATTCCCAGGCATCTAAACCCTCAGCTAGCCTGAGACACAGATGTGCATGCACCAAAATAACCAGGCACCTATATAAAATAAAAAAATTTCAATGTGGCATAATTGTTAAATAAAAGTATGGGAATTATGAAACAAAAAATTTATTTTGTTAATGTGCACAAGTCTTAATTTTCTTCAGGATAACAAAAATAAGGGAAAACTGTGTCTGGGTATCTTAAAAGTTACGTTTAAATTGTTACTGTAAAGATGACGGCAGCAATTAATGACACCTTTAAAATTTTTAATTACATTTTTATTTATTTTGTGTGTGTTTTGTGGTGTCGTTTGTGCACATGCCGAGGTCCCTCCTGCCGTCACGTGGGTTGCAGGGACGGAATTCAGGTCTTCAGGGTTGGCAGTCACTTCTTACCCACTGAGCTACCTTGTCAGCTCAAAACCTGCATTTCAGCGACTGATGCTCTTCTTCCTCCCCATGTGTCCCACGTGCCTGTGTTTGTGCAGCATGCTTCTCCTCGACTGCTGTTGTGCATTCCTGCATGTAGTTAGTCGTTACTTGATGTGAACTGTGACAAAATCAAATCTTTCTGTGTGTGGAGTCTCTGGCCAGCGGTGCCGTTCCTAGCCTCTGTCTTGTTTTCTCTTTCTTCGCTGTTTTTCTTTTCTACCACCTGACCTTTCCTTTCACACACTTTGGTCTTCTTGGAATAGGTAAGACAGGAGAATACAGTCGTGTAGGATTAAAAGAGCAGTCCTGCTCAGACACAGACTTGGGTGATATGTAGGATGTATTGGGAAGATTCTTGACAGTTGACATGAGATGGGATTTGCTGTTGCCTTCTGTCGCCAGGGAACCTTTGTCTAGGAGAGGAGAAACACAAAGGACGTGGGTGCTGTGATGAAGGCCCATCCACAAGGCAGGGTGGAGCTCTGTGACACTGGGACCTTTCAGGGAAGGCGTCATAAAAGAGCTGGGGCTTGAGCTGGGCTCTCAGAGCTGCAGACATCTCCAGGTGGCTCCAGAGCGTTGAGTCACCAGGTCCGTTACAAGGTTTAGGAGCTCAAGAACACAGCATATACAGAAACTTCCCAGAGTTCAGGAGCGGAGGCTGAAGTTGTCTAGGGTTGGAAGAAGCAGGATTTGAAGCTGGGGATCCATTCCTGATGAGGGTTTGGAAGGTATGTAGGGGGGGAAGGCCTTGAATGCTACACAGAGAACATTTACAAGGTCAGAGGAATGGCCCAGCACTGGCTGCTCTTCTAGAGGAGCTGGGTTCAATTCCAGCACCTACATGGTGGCTCACAACCACCTGTCATTCCAGTTCCACAGGACCCGATGCCCTCTTCTGGCTTCCACAGGCAGCATGCTTGTACATGCTGCACAGACATTAGCAGTCAAAACACTCATAGACATGAAATAATTTTTTAATTTAAAGTTTTTCCTTTTTCTTATTATAGGAGCAATGAATTGAATTACTCATACTGGGATATAGTTTGCTCAGGTTAATATCATACAGAAAAGCACTCTCATAGCAGTTAGAGGCTGGGTTCAAGGTGACCTTAGTGATATTGTCTGGTAATTGCATAGGAGAAGAAGAGTTAAGGATTCTCTTTTTCTGGAACTCATTCTGTAGGCCAGATCTTGAACTCACAGAGATCCGCCTGCCTCCGCCTCCTGAGTACTGGGGTTAAAGGCATGTGCCACCACCACCCGGCAAGGATTCTTTTTTTTTTTTTCCTGGTTTTTCAAGACAGGGTTTCTCTGTGTAGCCCTGGCTGTCCTGGAACTCACTCACTCTGTAGACCAGGCTGGCATTGAACTCACAAAGATCTGCCTGCCTCTGCTTCCCTGAGTGCTGGAATGAAAGGCATATGCCACCACTGCCCAGCAGGATTCTTTTTCATTTATTTATTTGTTTGTTTGTTTGTTTGTTTGTTTGAGACAGGGTTTCTCTGTGTCGTTTTGATGCCTGTCCTGGATCTTGCTCTGTAGACCAGGCTGGCCTCAAACTCACAGAAATCCGCCTGGCTCTGCCTCCCAAGTGCTGGGATTAAAGGCGTGTACCACCACCACCACCACCACCACCACCACCACCACCTGGCCAGGATTCTTTTTTAAAAAAAGATTTCTTTATTTTCATTTTTTATGTGTGTCTTGCCTGCATGTATGTATAGGCACCATGTGTTTGCAGTGCCCAAGGAGGCCAGAAGAGGGCAACAGGTTCCCTGAACCTGAGCTACAGACTGTTGTGAGCTGCAACCATGGGAAGTGAACCCAGGTCCTCTGCATGAACAGCCAGGACTCTTAACCTCCAAGCCATCTCTCCAGCCCTGAGTCAGATGTTCATAAATTTAAGGCTCAGTGACTGAGCTATTAGTGGGCAAGGAACAAGCATGAGTTGATTTGGGGGAGCAGCGGGCACTGGGTCTCGTCTTGAACAGTAGCACCAGTGGGTCTTTGCTTAAGAGGAGAGCAGTCTGAGTTCTAGATGAAGTCTGAGGAGTCATGTGGTCAGAGACAAGGCTGCCTGAAAAAACTGTGGGGAAGGACAAGGGACTGTGGCCGTAGACTCCTAGGAAATACCAGAGAGCATGGATGAGTGGTAGAGGTGACAGTGGGGACAGGTGGAACTGTTAAGGAAGCAGGACAGTGTGGGGTTGCTGGAGCCAAGGAGAAAGGATTCGAAAATAAAACAGATCTACATTGCCTAATACCTAGAACTCAAGAAAAACAAACCTGAGGAATTTTCATTGTATTTGACGATAAAGAAGTTATTGTTAAACTTTTCATGGGAATTTCACTTACACTGGGTAGATTCAACTAAAATTAATTGAGGAGTAAATACATAGATAGGAAATAATTCACATTCAAGAAGTTGGGTGTTGAGGGACAAAGGAAAAGAGACTCTAGAAATTACAGGGCTGCCCTCATTAAGGCGAGCAGCTTTGCAGGTTTGCTAAATGAAATGAGCAGATGGGGAAAGTCCAGCACTCAAGAAGCTGAGTGAGGCTGGAGGATAGCCATGAGGTGAAGGCCAGCGTGGGCTTCATAGTGAGTTCTAGGCTTGCCTTGGCTACATTGTGCATTTCAGACTATCACAGGCTATCGTATGAGGACCTGTCTCAAAGAAAACAAACAAGAAAATTAGGTAAGTGAAGGAAAGTATTGTTAGGAAGTCCCAGATACACAACTGTGAAAGAGAACCTAGGTTTGAAATGGAAGAATTAGACATGAAAAGGAGAACACTTGGGTGACTCTTCTTTGAGATCAAAAGGACAGAGCCATAGATGGAAACAGCTTAGGTGGGGAGTTGAGAGTTGAGGGTTTAGGCTGGAGATATAGCTCAGTGATAGAGCATTTGCCTAGCATGCGCAAGGTCCTCTGTTCAATATCCAATACCTTAAAAATAAATAAGGGTTGTTTATCTAATGGCTTTTCTTTTCTCTTCTTTCTTCCTTTTGACAGAGTTTCACATAATCTAGGCTAGCCCTGAACTTGCCATGTAGACAAGGATGGCCTTGAACTGGTCCTTCTGCCCCAGCCTTTCAAGTGCTTACTGTGCTTAACCTAGCCTTTCTATCACTTCTATGACATTACTCCTTACTGAAAAGATGGGACCTGGCCTGGTAGCTGTGAGCATGAAATCCCTGTTACTCAGGAGGCTGAGGCAGGAGGATTGAAAGTTCAAGACCTTAATAGTCTACAGAGTGCATTCAAGACAAGCGTAGTCCTCCACTCATACATGAGTGCACATGTGCGCACACACACATGCACACACACACTATAGTCTCATTGATATGATATGACTGGATCGCGTATCTAGTTTCTTCTCATAAACCTTTCCATGTATAATTGTTTCATTTTGTTTGTTTACCATCTCAATGACAAGTCCATGCCAGATGATACCCAAGGTACCCCCGCAACGATTCATATCAATAGCGAACAGCTTCGACTCTTCGCATTTGAGGCAGAAGTCAACGAGAACTTTGAAATGGCAGCAGTATATTATGAAGAGGTAGCTAAGCATCTCAGTGATGATTGTTATTATTTGTGAGTCTATGTAAAATGCTGGTTTTTTTTTTATTAACATCGAACTTGACCAGTGAAAGGGTAGACACAGATTAGTAGGACAGAGAGGGAGACCAAAAATATGCCCATATGAATGAATAAGATTACTTGATGTTTTGTTTTGGTTTTGTTACTTATCTTTTTTTTTTTTTTTAAAGACAGTATCTCATTTATCCTAGGCTGACCTTAAACTCATTATACAGCCAAGGATGAACTTGAACTTCTCTTCTCCCTGCCTCTACCTCCCCAATATTAGGATCACCGCAGCACCCACAGCACTCACAGTTCATATGGTACTGGAGCTCCAACACAGGACCTTGAGCATGCTAGGCAAAAATTCCACCAAATGCCCAGCCCAGGCTTTGGGATTTTGAGACAAGGCCTCTCTCTCTCTCTGTATCTCAGACTGGCCTATGAGATCTGCCTATTTCAACCTCCTGAGTTCTACAATTAGAGGATTAAGCTATGTGCCCATCAGATTATTTAATTTTTTAAACTTGTTTTTATTTTGTGTATGAGTGTTTTGCCTGCAAGCAGGCATGTGTACCATGTGCATGCCTGGTTCCTGCAGAGGCCAGAAGAGGGCATCAGATCCCCTAGAACTGGAGTTACAAATGGTTGTGAGCCACCATATGGGTGGTGTGATTCAAACCTGGGTTCTCTCTCGTTTGAACCAAGAGCTAACCGATTTGGCTGGTATAGCTGGTCAGTTTGCTCTGAGACCCAAGGTCTGCAGTCCCCTGTCTCTGTCTCCCACCCTGAGATTACAGACAGGCTACTACACCTACCTGGCTTCTACTCGAGTGCTGAGATCTGAATTCTGGTCCTCATACTGCATGATGAGTGCCATCTCCCCAGCACCCAGGTCATTTGATTTTTGGTGAAGTTTACAATAAATTCAATGTAGAAATGAGCTGTTTCAACAGATAGTAGTTGGCAATCCACATGCAAAATGCATGAACCTTGACCTAACTAAACATTTTACAAAAATCAATGATAAATGGATAATTAATCTAAATGTAAAACATAGACCATTCAAAAGAAACATAGGAATAAATCTCCTTGACCAGGTGTTACGTAGAGAGTTCCTTGACAGGGGACCAAAGGACAGACAGAAGATCATAGGGAAAAGTGGGTATCTGCCATCCCAGTACCAGGAGGCAGAGACAGGAGGACTGCTGTAATTGGAAGCCAGATTAGGAGAAACAGTATATATATATGAACATGTATTTTTCAAACAGCTTGTATCTAGAATTTAAGACTCTAAATGAGCTAGGCGTAGAGGTACTCCTTTAATCCCAGGACTTGGGAGGCAGATGCAGGTGGATCTCTGTGAGTTCAATGCCAGCCTGGTCTACATAGTGAGTTCCAGGACAGCCAGAGATACATAGTGAGACCCTGTCTCTAAAAAAAAAAAAAAAAAGACTCAAAATGCAACATTTTTGTGAAAGTATTTAGTGTTTGTTTTAATTACTTTGGGTACACTTAAGGATGGAATTGCGGCGGCCTACATGGTGATTCTGTGTTTAACTTTGAAAGGGTTTCCACTGGGAGTCTGACAGAGATTGCCCTTCATCTGGAGATTGCTCTTGGCAGCATTGACATCTTAACCCTGACTCCCCCATCCTAACCTGAACTCAGGCGTCCTTCCATTTATTCATGCTTTCTTTCATTTCTTTAAACTGTGTTTGTTGTTCCCATCTACATGAGGCATCCTCTTCCGTGGATTTATAGATAACTGTGTATATTTGCCATCTCAAGATTATGGCAGTAATCACTAACTATGATTAATGCAACATAAAGTGAGTCCTTAGTATTGGTTGAGTTTAGGAATAAATCTCTTGAGGACTTAATTTTTATGTCATGTCAATAATATTTTGACTATACACTCAAAGCTAGAACAGTACTTCTGCTGGGCATCTGGGTCCTGTGTAAGCAAAAGAAAAGTGATAATTTTGACTTTCAAGACGTATGGCAGTTATGGGACATTTACTGTGTTATATGCACAAAAAGTAGGGCGTAGTATTGCAATAACTCTATCCCTCCTGATACTTTATGTACCTAGAGGTTGGTCCGTGAGCCCCAGAACCTGGATCACTGGCTGGATTATGGTGCCTTCTGCCTCCTCACGGAAGACATCACGAAAGCACAGGAGTGTTTCCGGAAAGCCCTTTCCCTGAATGAGAGTCATATTCACAGGTAGAGGGGAAATGGAGGTCAATGAGTAGGAGCAGATAAGCTGCACCATGAATTGTCCTTGTTCCATTAAAGTGACATAGGACTGGACTGCTAACCATGTTAGTGGCTCTCTTCTCAGCTTGCTGCTGTGTGGTGTCCTGGCTGTCTTGATGGAGAACTATGAGCAAGCAGAAATTTTCTTTGAGGATGCTACATGCTTGGAACCTACCAATGTTGTTGCCTGGACTTTACTGGGTATACTATTTCCCTGTGATGTGGATGTGGGCTTTCCTCCATCACAAGATTCTCTTTTTTCCTCTTTACTCTAGTTACTGAAGGGGTTTTTTGGGGGGAGGGAGGGGAGTTCAAGACAAGGTTTCTCTGTGTAGCCCTGGATATCCTGGAACTTGCTCTGTAGACCAGGCTGGTCTTGAACTCTCAGAGATCCATTTGCCTTCTGCATGCTGGGATTAAAGGTGTGTGCTACCACTGTCCAGCTGGGATGTGGTTTTAAAACTCTAGTAAAACAAATATGACAGAGAGAAATGAAATGTGCCCATTCTTCACCTATGATGGAGGGAGGTTAGCCTTTATCTCAGCTTCTGTATTTCCTCAGGGTTGTTTTATGAAATTCAGAATAATGATATTCGAATGGAAATGGCATTTCATGAGGCCTTCAAACAGCTTCAGGCACGAACCCTCCAAACAAAGCCAAAGAGCACTGGTACCCTGGAGAATGCTGACACCGCCGGCGGAGTGAAGAGAGAGCACAGTTTTGGCCCTTGGGGAGCCCTACATGATTCTGCCACAGTCATCAAAACAGAAGGCCTAACAGGTGGGAGTGGACTGTGGAGATGGGAAGTGGCCGTTGGAAACTTACTGGCCTACGGAATAGGACCCGGTACAAAGTAGACACCAAGTCAGTGTTTGTTGGACAAATATGAAAGTGTCAGTATTTCAGCAATATCAGGAAAGACACCATGCTTAGTAATAACTCATCATCTGGGAACTGGTCAGAAGCATCTGTTGTTGCTGATTTTCATATCATATAGAATTTACTCCATCAGTATCCCTTCAAAACGGATACTGTTCTGAATACATATAAATGTTTTTCTTTTGTCCTTCTCTACCTACCATGTAATTCTTAAATGTATTTATTTATCTGGCCCATTTCCCCTCCCCTGTTCTCTACTCCTGCATGATTTACAGATTTTTTTAGATTTATTCATTGTCTAAGTATGCGTGTACCTGCTTCTCAGTAGGTACATCACATGTATGCAGGTATTCAGAGTTCAGAAGAGGGTGCCAGATGCCCTGGAACTGGAATTACAGCCCACTGGGAGCTGACAGATGTGGGGGCTGGGAACTAAACCTGGGTTTCTGCAAGAGCAGCAAGTACCATCTCTCCAGCTATTTTTCATGCATTTTAGGAAATCAATCACTGTGATATGTTTCTTGTATGTGTCTTTGCTTACGTGTTTCTTGCATACCTGCACTGTTATTCTGTGTACAAATTTGAAGGTGGCCTGAGGAAATTTCAATTGAAATTTCCCAAACTGCACACATTTCAGGTCAGTTTAGTAAGTGTAGATGAAACACCACATAATCAAGAGAATGGCATGTGCTGATGCCCACGGCGATGCCTTCCATCTGCCCCCGTTTCTAGATTACCATTGACCTGCTGTCCCTGGAGAGGAATTTGCATTTACAATTTTTAAATTACATCCATTCATTTATTTATTTGGGTTGGAAGGCATATGTTCCCTGACACTTGTGTGGCGGTCAGAGGACAGCCTTGAGGAGTCAGTTCCATCCTTCCACTATGTGGCTTCCTAGTGTGGAACTCAGGCTTGGTGGCAGGTACCATTATGTGCTGAGCCACATAACCAGCCCAAATTTGTTAGTTTTTAAGTTTTAGAATTCTCGAAATATTCTAGAATGTTTTTTAGAACTTCTAGAGTTAATTGGTGTGTGCTTTTGGTCTGAGGTAATTGTAATTCTTTGGAGAATTAACCATGGTGCACTGCTTCTATTGCTGCCTGGGTTTGCTGCCATATTGCATCCCAGTGCAGAGAGAGTGCTGTATGCCCATCTGTTGCATCATGCTTGCTTGCTTCCATGTTGGGAGTATTGAGCTAAAGCTACCGATGACATTAGGTCCCAAGTTTTGCATGGATAGACTTTCATTTCTCTCCTGTAAACACCTAGGAATTCACCAGCTGAGGCCATGAGGTATTAAGCAATGTGGTTTTTATTTTCTAAATATTTGGAATTTTTCAAGATATGCTTGCTTGCTTTGTACTTATAGTGTTATTTCACTGTGGCTGGAGAATGAACCTTCTCCCAGCTGAAACCTTCAACACTATTGAAACTTGCCTTATGGGCCGGCAGATAGTCTGTCTTGATAACTATCCTTGATGAGTGCAATGTTCTGCAGATGTGGATGGGCTTTTGTTAGCCAGTTATGCTTCAGTTCTGTAGCTTTGAAGTTGAGGGATTTTTTTAAAGACAGGGTTTCACTTAGCACAGGCTAGCCTTGAACTTGCCATGTATCATTCAACCAGCCTTGAATTTGCTGATTATAGGCACGGGTCACTACACCTGGCTGTAGTTTGTTTTGGAATATTTTCCTCAGTTAAACTTATAATTGTCTCATGTTTAGATCTTAGGGAGTCCACTTTAAAATATTCTGCTAGGTGGGCATTCCATTTTATTTTTATTTTTTGTCCAGATAGGGATATAGTTTTCTCAGCATCTCTACTAAGCTCATTATTTCCCCCTTTGAGGTAAGGTAACTCTGAACTTGTCTTTCTATCATATTTGTCAGGTGTAAACATATAGGTGTGCTATGCTAACTCCCTGCCAGGTTCCACCCTCCTGAATGCTTAAGAGAAGTTCCTTGCCTGGTACCCTGAATAATGGGCGTTAACAGATTAGAAGCAAGATTGTAAAACATCAGTATCGAACTTCTGCCCTCCGGGGTCCTCCCATTGTGCTGTAAGCCTGTATTTAAGACCTCCTCCCCTCTTCAATAAATGACATTCGGCATT